>JAADVE010000032.1:0-48194 GCA_023334595.1 Pythium utonaiense | reverse complement strand
TGAGTGACCCTGTGGTACTTATCAAACCTGGCAGTGTAGAGAAGAAGGAAAACTGCACCGTCACAGCCACACATAGATCTACTATTTTAACACTATTCCATGTCCTCGTCGTCCGTATCCTCACTGCACAACAGGCGATCAATAGAGGTTTCGAAAGCGCGATCACCGAGGATATCTGCGTGGTTCCAGCAGTTCTCGATGGTTGTCTGGGATATACCAGCCCACACAGTCATACAGAGATCAATCGCCTCCCACTTCGAGGTCTGGAAAGGTGAGCCATCGCCTTGCAGCTGCCACGAGAAGGCTTGCAGGCTCTTGATCTGAAGAATGTTGCTCTTGACTGCAGCGATGATGCCTTGGTCTAGTGGTTGTAGGACCGAGGTCGTGTTCGGTGGTAGCTTGTGGATCCGCACATTGCTCAACTCTAGGTCGTCAGTACTGTGGCTGGAGACGTTGTCGAGGAGCAGAAGGATGTGGCGGCCCTGGGCACGCATCTGGTCGTCGAGAATCTTGGCCCACTTGTGGAAGAACGGTGTCGTCATCCACCCCTTCGGTGTGCAGCCATAGAATGCACCGCAACGGTGTGGATCAGCGCCCAGCTTCATCAGCTTCGGCACGAACTTCTTGCCGGCCTTCTCTAGCTTCTCTTGACGCTTGTGCTCGGCCTCGTCGAACGCAGCGATTTGATCATCAGTCCGAATGAAGTGGAGAGCGTTGAATGCGTCTTCGTGGAAGGAGTCAGAGCTCATGGTTGTGCTGAGGAAGAGCACCGGAAGCTTCTCACTCCCATCAGCGTTGGTCGAGAAAGCCATCGTGAGTCTCTCCTTGTGCTTCTTCAGACCAGCGCCAGCTCCGCTTCCAATAGACCGTGTTGGTGGCATACGATAGAAGTAGGATGTCTCGTCCATGTTGAATACATCACGTTTGGCATAGCCGAGCGTCAGTTCCTTGAGCTCTCGCCTCCCCTTCACCACGTTCTTCATGTCAACGGAGCCTGCCTCTCCGTGCTTCTTGTACGAGGCCAGACCGGTGCGCTCCTGGAACGCATGAAGCCAGCCGTCACTGAAAGTGGGCACCTTCTCCAGAGGTGTCTTCAACAGGATCGTGAAGACGAATGCGACGACCTTGACGATGAAGCCAGTCATGAACATATGACCAGCATCCGCGGCACGAATGAATGCACTCAGCTCCCGATCTAGGCGGAGGAGATCTTTGTCGTGACGGCGGTAGAATCCGAGCTCATCATCGAGCATGTCGTCAACATTAGGTGGGTTCTTAAGGATCTTGGTGATGGCCCCTTGGCTCGGTGGCTTGCTCAGGTTAAACTCCGTGAACGCCCACTGAGCGAGTTCTCGTCGACTTATGTGTGTTCCTTCATCGGAAGCAAGCCGAGCCCTCTCGACGATCTTGGCCTTCATTCCCGTGGTCAAACGGATTCGCTCAGGGCTGGCACTTGGCTTGCGTGGCATTCTTCTCTGGTAGGATGGAAAATGAGTAGCGAGAGAGCTACCGACAAAGGTCATCGAGGAGACCTCAGCGGCAACCATGTCCCCGTAGAGGGCATGTAGACGTGAGAATCACTCCAGGAGTATTTTACGCCAAAATGACAGGGAATGCAACTGCGTTCTATCGCATTCATGCGAGTTTCTTTGACGATTCCCATCACTCAACATGGCGCAAGTGAGATGGGCTGCGGGAAGGGAGTGACGCCTAACTTAAACCATTAGTTGAACTATCGCCGCCTCGATCCCACGCATAAATTTTCACGGGTCATCATCCTTGCTGGGGGTCACTCAGTACGGGTTTTTCTGTACCGGCACCGATAGCGTATCAGCACCAATAGGGCCGTCCAGGAAGCGTGCACAAACCCGGTGGCGTTGTGGTGAAGTGGCCACACTGGCTGGCAGTTCCTGTGAGAACTTGCCAAGTCCCAGAGAGAATCAGGGGGCTGCGGATGAAGACGATGACTGCCGATGCAGTACTGATGGATGGAGACATGCCACAGGCGAACTGGTGGCGTCCCAATGGTGCTGCAGTGGTCGACATGTCTGTGTTGAGCAGCCGAATCGGGCGAAAGCTGGTCGGGTCAAGTAAAAGCAACTATTATAAGTACTGTGGTGCGTCCAAGCGTTGGATCTTGCGTGTGTGTGCTGGTGGTGGCGACGATGGAAACGCAGAGGATCCCCAGGGGAAACATTGAACTGAACACCAGGTGGACCACATCCCACTGGCGCTGCCCGCCCATTGCTCCAGCTGCTGGGGCGGAACAGCTGCAGCATGTGTGCAGCAGCCGCAGAATCGTACTTGTACGAATAGACACTGTGCGCATCATCCCAAGAATACAATACCCTTTACAAACCGATAAAAGCTTCGGGTGGCCTGGCTGGTTGAATCTAATACACCGTTTGATTGGTGAAAAAGATCCGAATTCAGCGGAGCTTCTTCTCTATTTTGATTGGCTGAAATGCATCACGCTCCTCCGCCAACGATTGGCCAGAATCGAGAGTGGGGCACCCCCGTCCATCCCTCCGGCATCGAGGGACCCGCACTCACCCCGCGCCGGGCCAGAATGATGGTCTCTTGGTTCCGTTGTCGTTGTTGTGGGTTTTTTTCTCGGCCCAAAACAAGCGACCACGGCACGCCGCGAGCAAGCGTCGGTCTCCGCGCTGATTCCATTGGCCCACCGCGCCGCCATCTCCCGCCCTGCCTGTGTGTCCCGTTCTCTGTGTTGTGCGTGCCCGTGACCGCCCTCGACGTTGAAGCAGACGTCGCTGGTCAAGTTGTTCTTGTCGTCGTCCTCCGCTGAGTTGGCCACATCCCAACCACCTCCCCCCCCACGGAGCTGCGCGCGACGAGATCCCAATCGCTGATTCCGCGCCACGATGAGTTCCGGCATGACGTCCAACCCGTGGGGCGCGCCTGTTGCAGCGGTTGCTGTGCCCGTGAAGCTCCACGATGTGATGGACGAAGAGCTGGCCGCCAAGCTCCAGCGAGAGGAGGAAGAAGAGTGGGAACGCGAGATCGCGGCCCAGTTTGGCGACCGAGCGACTGGCTGGTGCTTTGTCGAAGTGCCCAGCACCGACAGCAGCGAGTATGGCGTGATGAGCGTGGTGCAGCAAGAAGTTCCGATGGAAGAACAGAATGGTGACCCCAACGACCCGGACTACGCGTTCGCGCTCGAGCTGCAGGCCCAAGAAGCCGAAGAATACGATCGGCTGCGCCGACAAGAAGCGTCCTCCATTGAACGGATCCAGGTCATGCAACAGGATCCTGACCCAAAAGTCTTGCAGGCGGTGCAGCCGCGCCGCCAGTTGCGCCACTTTCTGGGCTCCAGTCGCTCTCGTAGGTCGTTGCAGCGGTACCAGAGTGCTTCGTCGGCCGGAGAGTTTGCAGTCCACGTTGAAGAAGAGTACGAATACGACTCGGACGAAGACGACGCAGTGCATCGCCTCCGCGATGCAAATGGTGATTTTCGAGATGCAGCCACTACACCCGCACAGGACGAGGAAGAGGAGGATTTGTTCCTGGAGGATGACCTGCCGATTGCCAAGTTCAACGAGCTGGAGCTCACGCCGCGCCGCTCCGAACGGAAATACCGCCAAAGTCCCATCGTCTCGACCACCAGTTCGACCCACACACCGCCGCCCTCGCACCACCGCAATCCGTACAACCGATCCTACTTGGCCACGGAGAACGAGTGAGTGTATCCATCGCTGTGTGCGTGCATGCGTCGGCTTGCATTCGCCGCAGCGGATGGATGGATGGCTGCATTTTCAGACGTGCATCTACCGCGAAGGTGGTGGTGACTGGTCGATTCCGTGCGTATCGGTTTCTGCGGGGTTATGGAGAGTTGTGGGGTGGTCATCACCACTGCAGTCGCTTCCAACGAGCGATAGTATTAGTTTAGTCAACTTATTAAGAAATGGAGGAAGATGCGTTTACACAGACATCCCTATCCGCCGGCGTTTTGATCCAGTCACACAAGCGCCCAACGCAAGAGACAGCAGCAAGTGAGCTGCTGAGGCAGGGAGTGCGCATTGGCTCCACGCTGAGAGCGACGCGACGTCCGCGACCACCTCCGCGGTGCTCTAGAGAGACGGCAGCAACCGACAACCCCCCCTCGAGGCCATGAGTGTGGCGACTAGCGACGCCGACGACTGGGAGACGAGTGCGAACGCGCCCGTCATCACTCCCCAGCGAGCAGCTCCGTCGCCTGCAAGCGGATCCTCCGGCGGCGTGACCGACGCAGACGTGGACGACATGGACGCCGCGACGGCTTCCTTCGGCAACCTGCGGCTCGTGCCCCCGCCGCAGGCACAGGACGGCGGTGCGTTCGATCGCGCGGATCCCTTCCAGCGACATCAGCAGCCGTCGCCGCAGCACGCGCTGTTCGACCCGAACGGCAACTACGCGCAGCCAGTGAGCCCAGCGACCGCGACCGCGGCCGTCGCGCGGTTTGGACCGCTGGATCCAGTGCTGCTGGCGGCTCTGGAGAACTCGCGCGAGCGACTCACGCTGCTCAAGTTCGAGGACCAGATTGTGCGCTTCATCAAGAACCCGCGCGAGATGCAGCTCAACTTCCCACCGCTGTCGTCGTACCACCGTCTGATCATCCACCGCCTTGCAGAGCGATGCTACTTGGAGCACCAGACAGCGGACCTGAACGCCTCGTATGGCCAGGGATACGATGGCAACGCCTCTCGTGTGGTCACGCTGTTCAAGACGGCGCAGACTGTGATTCCACGCGTGTTGCTGATCGATCTGTCAGCTGAGAAGCAGCAGCAGGCGGTGACTCCCGCGTCCGCGCCCAAGATCATGGTACGCAAACGCAACGTGTCGCGCGGGACAGGGAATGAAAACGGCGGGCGAGGCCAGGACGCCAAGAACCAGCAGCGCTCGATCGAAGACCGAGAACGCGCGTACGCCGAGGCGCGAGCCCGCATCTTCGGTGAAAGCTCCAGCACAACTGCAGAGAATGGACCGACGTCTTCAACAGCAGCAGATGATAGCACCGTTGCATCGGCGAGTGGGCCAAAGATGGGGAACAGTATCCAGGCTGCAGGTCCCGATGGTTCGCGAGGTTTTGGTCGTGGCGGTGGGCGTGGAAATGGAAGCGCTAACAGCAGCAGCGCTGCACCAAGCCGACAACAGCAAGAGCCAACAAACAAGGCAGGCCGCGGAGGCAACAGCGCTTCCTCGAGTGCTACCAAGCCGACGGCAGCAACGACGACAGCTACCACAGGAAATGGAGCCGATCATCTCAAGTCTCACCAGAACTGGAAGGAAAGCAAAGTGCTGTGGCGCAACCGAGAGCAGGAGCTGAACGATCCCGACTTCACGCGCAACCACGACGCCTACCGTCCATCTCGAGACCAGCACTACGGAGGAGGAAACGTTGGCGGTCGCTTCGGAAACAATGGTGGCGGCAACCACTACTATGATGGGCCTCGGTCCTACGGGTACCAGAGCGCTGCCCAGCCACCGTACCCAGGACGAGGCCGGGGTCCTCCTCCCAACGAGTACAGCCGGATAGATCCGAT
Organism: Pythium utonaiense; assembly: GCA_023334595.1. Lineage (NCBI taxonomy): Eukaryota > Oomycota > Peronosporomycetes > Pythiales > Pythiaceae > Pythium > Pythium utonaiense. The sequence goes on along the minus strand of JAADVE010000032.1, from coordinate 42,654 downwards.
GCAACGCTCTATGCAGCCACCACCACCTCCGCCTCCGCCAACCGACTACTACCGCCAGCACCCTGGTCAGCTCCACCCACCACCTCCACCTCCGGGTGCCTTTCACAACGCGTACTCACCTCATGGACGTGGTGGCTACGGCAACCCTGCGCCACCGGCACAGCAGCAGCCACTTCGAAGAGGCTCAGCAGGGCCGCCAGTCGGAGCCTACAACGAAGCGTTTCCACCACTGGGCAAATAGATGCGAAGGCTCCACGTCAACAAACAACAACTAATTCCACACACAGTTCGTCAACGTCCGTCCGCGTCAGCAGCTTTTGTTCTTTGGGTGCCTTGATAGTGTGCTGCCGCGTCTGATAAATAAGTGGGTTTGGTGCTCTAGGTGATCCGCTCACTCGCTCACAGTCGATATCTACAGTCCGTGCTCGGCCTTCCTCAGCTCGTCCAGCACAGTTCGTTTGTCATTCCAGCGTCGACACTGGCGGTGGCATAACGAACGCGCTCTTGCGCATCTGCTTCTTCACTTTGTGTTTCTTCTTGCGTTGCAGTTCCTGCAGATTCAACAGCCACAAGACGTCAGACACGTTGCACCATGATCACGCGACAGGAAACAACATCGCACCTTCTTCCGACGCCACATCTTGAGAAACTTCGCCTCCACTTGCTGGATCTCTTCATCGTGGGTTAGCCACGGCTTCAATCTATTCATCAGCATCGGTGCGTGAGACATCATGGTAGGCGTCCGCCACGATGCCAAAACGACCACGAACCTCTCTAAGGACCGCCGCAGCGTGCGCTTAAACTCGTTGTTCCGTCGCACGTGGGTGACCAGCTCTGCTTCCAGCAGGCGAATTTCTCGGTTCACTTCATCGTCTTGCGGATGCTGCAGGCTCTGCACGACAGCTTCGGTTGAATCTTCGACCAGTCCAATGTCTCGCAGTTGCTGAAGCGTCCGACAAGGCTCGAATTGGGGCAGAAGGTCTTCTTGGACGCGCTTCATCTCCACGTCAGCAACTCCATTCAGCATCCCAGTCTGTGATGCAGTCTCTACATCGATGGGGCTCTTCATCTCCACGTCAGCGCCCTCCAGCAGATCCTCTTTGTGACCGATCGTTCCGTTCTCCTGCAACTCGGGCTTGGCGTTCTCGCTGCCCACCTCACCTCCAGGAATCATCGCTGCGAGCAAGCGCATGCGCAGTATCTCATTCACGTGGGCTTCTGCCCAGTTGCCACCGTCCAAGTCCTTCTCCGGCATCTCTTCCAGCGTCGGGAGGGCGTCTACTCTATCAAACGCATGGATGGCACTTGAGTCGCCCTCTTCATTCAGCCCTTCCACAACCAGAGCCGAGTCCGCATCCTCCAGCAGCAACGCTTCTTGCATGTCTTCAAGCGTGACATTCTTGAAAAACGCAAAGCACGACAGATATCGCCACAGGCCCACAGTCGTACATGGCGTCTCTGCAAACAATCAACGCAACGATCCATGTCAGACGCGAGCCACACGCACGACCACAACCGAGACACAACGCACCGGACGCAAGATCTTCTTCCACGAGCACTGCCACAGGGTTTAGCGGGTTCGTTTTATCGCTCGTCGACACGGTCTTTCCCTTCCCGTGTACGCCATTCAGCCCTCCAGCTCCATTGGCGACTCCATTCTTAGAGTCGCCAGCAGCCACGCCACCTATTGCCGCGTCGGGCGGCACGATCTCCAGTTTATCCACGACGTCTCGCATGAAATCGCTGACGTGTAGCAGCTGCAGCTCCATTTGCGAGAGTTGCTGTTGCAGATGCGTTCTTCCTTTCTGTACAACACGCCCACAGCAACGCAGCCATCAGTCGATGCTACACTCTCACCCATCGCATCACATTCTCCACCGCAACTGCAGCGCACCTTGAGCTCCTGCAGCACGCGGACCACCGAGTGCTTCTTCGCCTGCATCAGCCCATCGGCAGTGCACAGCTTCTTGACCGTCATGAAGTTGTCGTGACGCAGCCACGGCACAGGCAGCGGCGAGAGCGCGTGCGGGTCGGAGGCCGTCGCAGTCTGCGGCGCCGGCGCCTTCGCAGGCACTGCGCCATTGGCACTGGCGACGGACGCGTCCATTGTACCGAACCGACTGCTCTACTTCCACGCGCGCAGCGTGTATGCAGCCAGAGATGCAGCCGCAGACGCCCGTCGTCAATGGCGCTCTCCGTCCCCAACAGCTCCGTTGAGTTACACCTGTCCAGCGGCAGTTCACGCGGAACACCCGAGAGACACGAACAGCACAGAAAGAACAGTACCACCTAAAAAGCGCTTTTTAACAGTCCTCCACAACAAAAACGCTTTTTCCACCGACTCCACTTCCCGCGCAAATCCTTCAAAGAAAAACCTCACGGAGATGAAAAACCTCATAAAACCTCACCGATGACCTTGGATCTGGCGCTTTTGATTGGCGGGAGCTCCTGGTCTCTCTCTCCGCTTGTTCCTCCTCTCCTCTCTCTCTGCTCCTCCGCTCCGCTGCTCCGCTCCGCTTCCTGGGTTTCCTCCTCTTCTCTTCCTAGAGAGTCTGCTAAAGCGAGAAGTAAGGTACGAAGGTACGGTACTCTGGTCGCGCCCAACCTAAAAAGCAAGAAGCGGTGACAGCTACGGTACTGTCGTCACCACTGCGCGCGAAGATTCCCCCACACACGCACGACTAGCAGAATGGCGCGCGGCAAGGCGGACAAGCAGCTCACGGTGGGCAAGAAGCTCGAGATCATCGAGGAGGCCGACCGCACGGGCATGATCGCGGCGACGGCGCAGAAGTACGGTATCAAGACGGGCCAGATCCGCGACTGGAAGAAGAACATCGAGCGGCTCCGAGCCACGGACCCCACGCGGCTCGTGGCCGCCAGCACAGTCGCACGCGGACACCTGGTCTTCAACGAGACCTACGCGCAGTACTGGGTGGGCTACAACAAGTTCTGCTCGGCCAACAGCGAGTACGACGACCTCAAGCACGCGCTCCACATCACGCACAAGGACATCATGCGCGAGGGCATCAGTGCGTGGGATCGCAAACGCCTACTCACAGCTAGCAGTTACTGACGTAGAGTCTGTCTTCGTTCGTGTGTAGACATCTTCGACTTTCCTACGGCGATCGACCCCACGGCCGCGTACCCACTCGAGTGTCCGAGCTCCAGTGCGTGCCCAAAGACTGCTTGTATTGAATCTTGAAAACGATAGCGACTCACCATGGATTGCAATGTGTGGCGTGTTCGTACAGGCGACTACTACGCGACGAACGAGATCAAGGAGCTGTTCCTGAAGGACATGACGACGCTGCGCGACCAGCTGCGCGACTTCTTCGACCAGAAACCATTCCCCACCAAGTACATGCACTACGTGACCAAGCTCGACTTCCACCGACCGGACCCGCACGGAGCTGGTGACGACGTTGCTGGTGGAGCGACGGGTGAAGAGGGCGGAGCTGTTGGAGCTGATGGCCAGCCAATCGCCGGCAAGGACAGCGCTTCTGCAGTCAACAAGGAGACAGACATCGACTCGTACATCACGATGTATGTCGCGATCTGCGGCAACGGCTCGGTCATGGTGCCAATGTCGGTCTTCCCACCAGTGGAGCCGTGGCACTGGGAGCGCAAGAAGCCAGTGAAGCTTCGCCACGCTCACAGCATCCACCGAACGAAGAAGAATGACCCAAGCGAGGCGCTGCAGTTTTTCTCGGTCACGTGGAAGAAGTTTTATGATGAAGAAGCCAAGTACAGCGACAAGTTTGTCTTCCTGCTCGATGCTGCGGTGGAAGAATTCCGAGCACCAGAGTTCACGAACGGCCTCAAGCAGCTGGACGGCTACGACAAGTACTGGACGACGGCGTATACTGTGCGTAACCCACTGCGCCAGTCCAACTTTGAGGATGTGCTCACCACGTTCGTGGTCGAGGAGTGGCGACGAATTCTCAACCTGAAGAAGTCCAGCCAGCCAAACGACTACCGCAAGTGCATCGCCTTCTGGTTCTACACGGCCTGGGAGTTCTTCGCTGGCGACCACGCTCGTGCGGCGTTCCGAAGCTGCAACATGTACCTGGAAGAGAAGGCCGCATGGGCAATCGACAACGGCGTCGATGGAGCCGAAGATGTGGCACCAGTTGCCGTTGTTCCAAGTGTTGCGGCCCCAGCGCCAGCACCACTGGCAGCTCCGGTGGCTGAAGTTCCTGTTGAAGCTCCAGTCGTATCTGCTGTTGATGGCTTGGAGAAGACTGTTGTGTAGGCAGAACTCTCCATAATCACGTGTCTTCTGTTTCGTCTTGTTTGCCAGCGTCCTCCTCATCGCTCGCGTGTGCTTCTGACTCTTTGTCTTGCTCCTGATCGTCAGAATCCACCGCCATTTGCGAGTCCTCATCGGAATCCGCCTGCTCGTCCTCACTTTCGTCGCCCTCTTTCTTCTCGTCGCTCTCATCCTCCTCGGTAATCGGAGGGAAGAACTCCTTGGCCAGCTGCGCGAGCCGCTGTGCTGCCCATTGCGCCTCGACGTCCTGGCTCTTCGCTTTGTTTGCGGCCAAGAAGTCGAGGTTTTCGTACTCAAGCTTCCCGTACTGAGTGGAAACTCGCGTATCAAGAGTCTGTAGCTCATCCGACGCGATGCCGTTCGTGTCAATCTCGACTACAAGTTTCTGGCCCATGTACATCTTGCTCGAGTCAGGCAGGTTGTTCCATTTCAGTAGCTTCTCGACACTCGTGCGGTACTTGAGGGACAGGGATTTGAGAGTCTCGCCAGCTCCTAGAATGTGGTACTTCTTTCGATCGGCTCCCACGCCAACACGTGTCTGCCAATACCACAATCGTAGCTTCCCGTCGATGGACATACTCACAAGCCGCTTCCGATCAAACTGCAAGTCAAGAACAGCGGCCTTGTGGCCGACCAGAGTCTGGATGAGATGGCCAGTGGCAAAGTCCGTCACACAGATGCAGCCGTCCATATCTGCACTGACAATCTTCATGGCATCAAACTGAAGACTCGTCACGGCGGCCTTGTGCACGTCACATATTCGGAGCCGCTTCTGGTCCGCATCGACATTCCAGATCACGATTCGCCCACCCGTGTCAGCGCTAACGATCTCACTCGCGATCTGTCGAAGGCAAGAGATTGAATTCAAGTGGCCGTTGAAGTACTCATCACCTCGCCGTTCCGCCTCAAGCTTATGCAGGAGCTTGACTTTACGCCACGCTGACGATGAAGAGGGCACGGACGGACTCACCTGCCACATTTTCACACGGTGGTCCGCCCCACCGGTCGTCATTATACCCTTGAAGCTGTCCACATGGATCGCGGTCGTGCTTTTATCGTGGGCCGATATGATCCGGGCGAGTAGATTGAGCGAGCTCGCGTCGTAAAGAAACACATCACAGTCGGAGCTCCCACACGCAAGCCATTGCATGTCAGCGTGGATACTGACGACTGCTGAATCGAAATCTTTCAATAGTCGGTTCAGCGAACAGGAAAAACCACCGATACTCTCATCCTTCACGTCCCACACACCGAGCGTTGCATCCATCGATCCCGTGTAGATACGACTGCCAATGTTGAAGAGGCTCACGATTGGAGCTTGATGACCGATTGGGTCGCCAAGGTGTTCTTTATGGGGATCACCTAGCGCCTGGCTGAGGCAAGCCCCCGTCAGAATGTCGAACAGAAGGCCATTCAAGCCGGCACTCGCGACACAGGTGCTAACACCATGGCTCGCAGTTCCGATGACGTTCTTCAAGACTTCGTTCGTTGTGTTGAATCGGAAGCAGCGGATCGGCTCTTTCGACAGCATACGTCGCATGAGCGCGCCCGTCTCGACAAAAAGTTCACTCTCAAGCTCCTTCACTTCGTCTTCTGCATTTCGAACGCGCACGTTTGAGTTCAGGATCTCCTTTGTGATGTACTCTTCAGCAGCTTTTACTGCACCCATGAGCTTGGCGAGCTTACGCTTGAAGTCCTCAATTTCATATCGAGCGTTTGTTCCATTGAAGACGTTCGAGTCCACTTGAGTAGAGTCGCTCGCAAGCGCTCGCTTCAGATCCAATTCGCCCTGAGCGAGAAGACCCTTCTTGTCCAGAAGAAGCTTCTCTAAACTTGCGGACCACTTCACTTCTTCGCGCGTCTTGTATTGTGCTTTGATTCGCTCAGTTCTCAGCCGTGGGACAATCGCTTTTACACGCTCGAGCTCTATCTCCTTGGAAGACTCGGCTCCGATGCCAACGAGTTGTTGCTGCAGATGCTGCAGCTTCGCATTTGCGTTGCTCAGCTTGTTCTGGAGTGCAAACTCGATCTCATCTCCAAGCACCTTATACTGCAAGGCTGTTTCCGCATCCTCTAGCCTCATGAACGCCTGCTCCAGTCCTCGATAGCATCGAAGCTGACCTTGCTGGTCACCGACTGCTTCAAAGCATAATAACGCTCTTTCGTAGTGGCTGATGCTCTGTCGAAGGGATGCAGTCGTACGGTAGACTTCGGCGAGATAGTAGAGTGCTGAGCCTTCATCATGCTTGTTGCAGGTTGCTGGTCGGCTCGCAATGATAGCAGCACGATTTAAACGAACGATGGCCTGCTCATGGTTGCCCAAGTGATGCAGCGCCCGACCAAGACTCAGCTGCAGCTGGAAGATCTGGTGTGCGTCCATTCGTTCGAGCCACTTTGCGTTGCTTTCGATGAGCTCATACAGGCGACTTGCCCCGTCAAAGTCTCGAATATCCATCTTGGCGTTGGCTTCCAGCCAAAAAGGGAAGTACTTCTCACCTTCATATCTTGCTGCTGTTGCATCTTCAGCACACGATGTATGCTGCTGGTTGGCGGTCCATAGTAGTGACTGGAGCTGCGTATCTGTTTGTTGCACTTGCTGCAACAGTTCACGTGCTTCAACTGCCAATTCACCCCGTCCTAGGGTAGCATTCAACAGACCGGTACTTCCAACCCCAAACAAACCTCCGCTACTTGCGTTTTGACACGAAATTGAGCGAGCAACTTGCCGCCAGTGTACCAGTGCCGAACGAAGTCGGCAGGTTACAATCCGTTGGAGGGCTCGCCGCATCTTCCGCTTTGACTCGAGACTTTCCGTGCGGTTATGGACTAACGCAGCAAACGTTTGGTACAAGAGACGGTCGCGAAGACGGCCAACACTACTGCGTTTGGCATCAGCGTCGTCCCTTATCGCTGATGTCGGATCTTTCTGAAAAGCAACAAGTGCATCTCGACGATCTTGCAGTCGATGCTGGAGCATCGCTAGCCGCGCCTCATCTGCTCGTAGATAGTTCTCAGTCTTGACGATGTCAGCCTTTACTTCTCCGATGTAGAGCTGTTCGATTTCGATCTCATCTTCGAGTGCCAGCACTAAGTCCTTCGTACGGAAACGCTGAAGGCCGTTCTCCAGCACGTCAGAATCCATTTGTGGACCTCGAAACATCCTTGCCCGCTCCATTTCGGCTTGCTTCTCGAGAATCCGATTCTCTGCAGCTCGAATGAGGGCGACTAGATCAACGCGACGATCTTTGCACCACTGCACGTTGTACTCCACTCGCTTGGTTTCCTTCTCGATTTCAGCTATTCGAAAGTGGAACTGGCGTTGCCGTTCTGCAATCATTTCTTCTTCAGTCAGATCTTCAAACCGTTTTTTTCTCACCGCGGGTTCCGGATTGATCTCTGTTCCCTCCTCATCGTCAGTAGCGGGAAACTCTGCTCGCGCCAAGATTGCGTTGACTTTAGCTTCGAGCTTGGGGTGAATCGAGAGGATAAATTGTGACACCAACTTGATGTAATGATGCCGCTCATATCGTTGCATGAATCCGCTCAGAAACTGCGAGTCGACGATGCGTGTCCGTGCATTCACCGCTGCTTGCAGTTCATCAAGAAGCCTGTACTCGTTTCCTGGAGCTGGAAGTGATACGCACAAATCAGCACCACCTGGGGTGAAAGTTTAGGTTATTCAAGAAGAAGGAGAAACCACTTACCAACGGTGAGGATCGTTTCAATGGTGTCGCTGAATTCCCCAGGAATCCCAGCGGCGTTGACGGCTCGGACCTGGAACTGCTTGTGCTCTTTCCCACTGAGAAGATCCGTCAGCGTGAAAGTCGGGTTAGCTGAGTACGTGCGCACCAGTCGAGGCTTGTACACAACCTCCGACACATCGAGAAAGTTCTTATCGAATGTGATCGTCTCTTCCATGATGGCTTCGATGAACGAGATCTCGTAGTCGACCACAGGTTTTCCTCCATCGTCCATCGGCTCTGTCCACGACAGATTGATTGTCTTGGCAGTCACCACTCCGACTGCGAGGAACAACGGTCGTGATGGTGCCGCAGGTGGCGCTGTCTTGATGGATTCGATCTTGTTACTTGCTGTACTCATGCCGTTCTTCGTGATGGCTGCAATCGAGAGATCTCGGTATTCTTGGTCCGCTAGGAGAGGCTTCAGCTCGAATCGGTACGGCGCGACCGGCCTCACCTGGCACCAATACGACGTTCGTAATGGTGGTATCACCTCGATGCTGGATGAAACTTGAGCTCCAGCGCTGTTACGCTTTATGTGGACGATAGAATGCCGTAGCTCGTAGTCGATAATCGGACATGATCCAGTAAAAATCGGAGGATCCCATTCCAACGTAAGAGCGTTGTGCCTGACGCCTTCCGCTGCAATGCGGAGATCGCGGGGAGGCTGTGAGAGGAACTTGGGCAGTGCTTGTGGTTCGGGCGTCGTCTCACTGTCGTTCATTTGATTTGTGCTTACAAGAGACTGTGTGATTTCCGGTAGTGCGACCACCTTCCGCCCACGGCAGTTCTGTTGATGTGCTTCAAACATTGTCGGTAGGAAACTTCGCGTGCACCGCGTGCATTTCCGCGTCGTGACCTGATCAGCACGCAACTGCTCGTCGTCTGCAACGCGAGAACGCGCGTAGGTCTTCTCGTCGGATGGATCCTTGAGCATCCGCGCTAGATGCACCACGCGCGACTGGAGATCGTCCAGGCGGTCTGACTTTTGGCGGACAACCGACTGAGTCTCTTGTAAATCGGACTTCAATCGCCTAGTGTTGAAGTCCAAGCCTTGAGTTGAGTCATAGCCACGCAAGACGAATATTCAGTGCAGAGGGCCTCACGTACCGCATACTCTTCTCCACCGTGAACTGCTGATCGGCACAGCGAATGGACGCGACCTGCTTGGCTTCGGACTCAAACACATCGTTCTGGACGCCGTACAGTTCATGCTTTGCGTTCCGGAGCAACGGCAGCACGTGTGACGGGACTCCGCGCTTGCGGGACCGCGAGGGAGAGCCCACAGAAGTGCTGGGCGAGGAAACTGGGCTGGCATGTCCGGCGATCTCATCGTCCTCGTCGCTGGCGAAGGCGTCGTCATCTGGGTTGTATCTGGCCGCGAACGCCGCGTTCTGGCGCCTGTTGTCGATGCGCCTCCGCAGCTCTGACGCGCGCCACTCACTGCCCGTATTCGCGCTCATATCCGTGCGCGCAGACGTCCCCAGCACCGGCCATGCGAGCTGCCACGTCCCATGGCGTTCGCGCACTCCATTTTGTTGGCGCTTTCTCGGCGTTGGTGCAACCTTCAACCAGAGTGTTGGTCGGCACGTTGCAGTTTCGATCCTTCCTGCAACCTTCGCGCAACCTCCACCGCGAACCGACGCATACTCCTCCTCCCCCCCATCGCATGCGGAAGAACTGCATGCGCATGGGAAACGGAAGCCTCGCGAGCTGGATTGGTGTGCGTCCACGCGGCACTGGATACCGTTTCGAAGCAGTGCATCATCATCCTGCGTGACTCGACCGCACGCCTCTTCGCAGTGGGTGATCAGCGCGGTCTGCCTGGTCTCTTTCGTCGCGCCACAAGCGATTGGACGCGCACGAGAGACGTCCTCCGACGCCGCGGCGATTACCATGAGCAGCGCTGCGATGGAGCCTGTGGATGCGCTCGCGCAGCCTGCGCTGCAGCTAGAGCTCGATCTGGATCTCGCGTTGATGTCGCCGCCCGACGCCGTGGTTGGTAGCGTGGAAATGCCGTCGCCAGCGGTGAGTTTGAAAGCACAGCCAACGCTTCAACACTCGCCACAGGAAGTCATGCTTCGCAGCGCGGTGTCCCAGCTCCTCCAGGATACGGCTGCAGAAGAAGAGGCATTCGGGTATCTCCGTGATGTGTGCGTCGCTACGCTCAGCGCTCGACGCCGTCCTCAGGACGATCCCAAGCATGGGCGAGAGAATAGCAGAAGTAGCAGCAGCTCAGGTCCCGACGAGCTCTCAGCTGCTTGCGCGTCACCGCGAGGAACACAGTCACCGAGGAGTCCGCAAGACCGACTCCGAGCGCTCGTGCCGAACGCGATGGAGAAAACCAAGAGCCGCAACGGCCGTCAAGCAATGCTGTACGGACTGCCTTTGGATCTGGGTGAACGAGCGCGATACTAATGTATCTTTGTGGCTCTCTATCTTGTTTCAATAGAGCTGGAGGCGATGAGCTGCCTCGATGGAAGAAGTTTGAGAGTGAGGAGCAGCAGCCGATCACCGACATCGCGTGTATCTTCACGGGAGACGCAGTACCCGAAGGGTTCACAAAAGTGAGTCTTTCAGTGGCGCTGGCTGACGGGATTCGACTCATCAGTGCCGGTGTTTGTACAGATTGAGCGATCTCCGACTGGCCAACGCGCGGATCTCAATAAAGGCGGAGGCGGCGTGTTCATCTACCTGTGTGTCAATCGTGACCAATCTTCGTCTAAACTGCCCATCAGTGAGATACTCGTCATCTTCCCAGAGCGGGGCGAGTTCGTTCCAAACGACTACGAAGTTGTGCAGCGTCGAGGAGCCCCAGCGAATCTAAACACGGTACGCAGAGGCCCGCATTCTGCTTCATGGTAAGGTCCTTCCTAACCTTCAACTTGGACTATACCAGGGAACACAAGGAGAACGGATGCATTTATGCTTTAGGAGGTCTGCCTACTCCTCCATTGTGGATATCTCAGTGTTGTTTCCCAAGAAGGGTGACAAGCTTCCATACGGGTACGATCTGTGATCATTTTCAGACCGATAACACCTCCCATTCACAGACTTGAACTCGAATGCACAGGAATTTGAAACTGGAGAAATCGCCCGACGGCTTCGTAGCCGATCTCAACGCTACGTCTGGTGGAACTGAAGTGTATTTGAGTTACAAGAAGAAGATCCACAGTCTCGTCGACGTATCAAGGCACTGGGTTGAAACAGTGGACCAGCTCCTGAATGGAAAGAACGACGGTGGAGAGAGCGGAGAGATTGCCGCAGCGAGCTCCGTGAAATCAGACGAAGTGCGCGATATCAGCGCTGTGGAGAGTCCCAATGACATCTCAAGCGGTGCCCAATCAGGTTCGTGGCTTCAGTTTTGCCATGTGACGACACAACCGATACCAACCTGATTTGTATTATGTTGTAGATGGGACACAGACAATTTCTCGGGAGCTCGCTGAGTTCTACTTGTATCCTCTACTCCTGGCATGCTACACCCGACACGGTTCAGTTGCCGAAATTGCAGTCCAGGCAGTGTCTCAGTGCCTCGATGCGTGCCTTTTCGACAACACGCTTCAGTCGTCAAAGTTGTGTCGACTGGATGTAGTGATGGAAGCACTGACGTCGTTATGCCACCAAGGAGTCAAATCCAGATTTTCCGTGGTTCTCCCCTTCTTTCGAAAGGTTGTTCGCAAGCATTCAAATGGGTTTCCGCCACCGATCCTACATGCGGCACTGAAGGCGCTCATTTTCGTTGGAGACTTCGACACCTCGCTCACAAAATCCGTTGAAGACGAGCTCGTGTACAAGATAATGGCCCGATATGAGACGGAGCGGATAGAGCGCCAGAGCCGACTGGCGCAGCAGAATCGTCTATCTTCGTTTCGAACACCACAGGATATCGCTCGTGGTGTCGTCTCAGATTTGATTGACGACGCGATTAATGGCGTTGAAATCGTGAAGTCAACTGAGAAGTTGGTGGGGGTCTTTAAGGTGAGGAGTTTGCTGGGTTGGACGCTGGAGTATCTACATTGCTAATGACCCGAATGCTGCACTCAGAGCCACGCATCAGTACACTCATTGGCCTTCTGCTCGGATCTGACATCAGCACTGGATGCATCGACAACATCAACAGTGCGATGGATTGGCTATTGACGATTTGAGCACAACTGCCGACTAATCTCGTTTGATTTGCTCTTTTCACAGGCCCAGAAGAATGCGTTCCAGCTCATCATCACGCTGACGAAGTCCGTGAGTCGAAAAATCAATCAATCCAACGATCAGGGCTCCGAACGAGATCTTCTGTCGATTGTCAACGCTCTGCGAGCTCTCAACTTCGCGCTTCACGCTGCTGGCGTGAACGTCCGTGAGCACAGAGCGTTTGGTCAGATGATCCGTCGAATCGTTTTGTCGACGATCAACTCAACAGCTCTGATGTGGTCCTCGTCTGTTTTCCGAGCGAGCTTGACGTTGATTTCGACGCTGTGGAACCACTATCGACGGCATGTGAAGGTCGAGTTCGCATTACTTTTCGAGCACTTGTTCCTGCGTATTCTACGCAGTACATCAGCGGGAGCAGTGACTAATCAGATGGACATCATGGATGAGATCATGCCATGGTTTCAACTCCCACACAATGTCGTCGAGATGTTCTTGAACTACGACATGGAGCGCGTTCAGCAGTGGAAGATCTTCGAGCACCTTTGTGGAGCTCTATGCAGTATCGCTGAAGGCAATAATTCGAGCACCCCAACAACAGCTGAAGAAGAATCGGATGCTGCTCGAACAGCGCTTCAGACCCAAGCCATGACAACCATCCTTGCGATTGCGCGAAGCGTCATGGACGCAAGTGGCCACGCCCATCTCATCAACCGAGACGCAAGGACACGCCTATTATCGATGGAGCACGGTGGCTGGGAGCAAGATGAACAAGCCGAGGAAGCAGATATGGTGCCACCAATTCCGTTCGATATCCCAGCGTCGCCATCGTCTGCAACTGGTCTGTCAAGTGGTGAGGTGGCTGGATCACCAGAGTCTAGAGGAAGAGCGATTTCTTCTGGATCGCGCAAGTTCAACACAAAGGTCGGCAGTATCAACGTGCGAATGCGCAACGAGATTCAGAAGCGTAACCAGCAGCAGCTCAAGCGTGCGATGGAGTTAGCCTCTACCAAGAGCCTAAAGAAGGCGATCGAGTACCTTGTGGCGATGAATTTCATCAAAGAGACGCCACGCGAAATCACGTCCTTCTTACGAATCTACCACGACTTCTTCGAAGAGTCCGAGATCGGTGACTATTTGGGCGAGGGCGACGAGGATTTCAAGGTTCAAGTTCGTCTCACTTACGTCCGAGCTATCTCCTTCAAAGGGATGACTCTCGTAGAATCTCTCCGACACTTTCTGACAAGCGGTGGGTTCCGTTTACCCGGTGAAGCCCAGAAAATCGAGCGGATGGTCGAAGCTTTTGCTCAATGCTTCTGGGACGATTCACCAACGTCGTTCTCTTCTCCAGACACGGCGATGATCATCGCGTACTCGATCATCATGCTGAACACGGACCTGCACAACCCTCAAGTCAAGAAGAACAAGATGTCTCGTGATCAGTTTGTGAAGAACAATCGCGGCATTGACAATGGAAAAGACCTGCCGCGAAAGTTCTTGGAGGAAGTCTACGACGACATCGCACGCAATCCGATGCACATCAAGGGCTCACGATTCGTTCCCAAGAGTCGCGAGTCCACGCTGTCGCTCACGGATCTTGACATTGACAAGTTCCGCTCCAGTGTTGCTCGGTCAATCTCTCAGTCGGAAGAGCTCATGAAAGATCTCTCCCAGTCATTCTTCACCTTCAACTTTGTCGGAGTCGATGCATCGATCAGTCCAGAGCTTATCAAGGTGCTCTTTGAGCGAGTATGGTTCTACCTCCTCGCACTCTCCACGTCCATTCTGTGTGATGCTCAGTCTGATCTCACGCTGACGATGCATTGCCTCGATCTTCTCCGGTTCTGCATATCAACATGCCTGTTTCTGGGAATGTCCGTGGAGCGTCGAGCCTTTTGCAGCTTGCTCACGAAGATCCAGACGATGTTAGAAGATCATCGGGTCGCTTACATGGAAGAGGAGGATGCCGATGGTCCGGCTCCAGGTGTGCCTGCTGTGACGGCCGAGTGGGTGGAGAACATTGAAGCCGCCGCATCGAGCGACGACCCGTGGCGAGTCATGGGTGACATTCACATGCTCGTCAACAAAATGAAGGAGACCATTCAGCGCCGCCAGCGCTCAGAAGAACTCCACTCGGTGATCAAGCGCATCAACAGAGGAGGTTTCTACCTCAAAGACACGACGCATTTCATTCGAGAGGGTGACTTGACCAAGAAGTGCCGCTCACGTAACCAGACGTATCGCTTTTTTCTCTTCAACGACCAGCTCTTGTACGCGGACAAAGGCATATCTGGGTACTGGAACCCTCACAACTCGTTGCGTTTGAAGCTGACACGAGTGAGTGACGTGCCCGAGAGTGTCATGAGCAAGCACGCATTCCAAATCTCAAACCCCGTAAAGTCATTCACGGTGTATGCCGAGAGCAGCCGTGCGAAGATTGAGTGGATGCGTGTCATCGAGGACGCGATTGCGGAGGCGACCAAGAAGGTAACCATAAACGCCCGTCGCCTGTCCTACCGCACCATGTCCGATGCTGAGGATGGAGTGAAGCCCATGCCAAGTCCCGCGTCCCCCAGTGCACTGGCCTCGACTGCCACCAGTGCCATGAAGAACTTCATGCGTCGGACCACCCGCATGGCGTCACCAGTATCCGAGGCAGGAGAAATCATACTGTCGTTCGAGTCGGAGACCGTCTCACCGTTGGTGGCAGAGCAGGAGCAGGTCGAGACGGTGTCGGACGAGACAAGCTTCGATGTTGGCCTTGGATGTGTGGAAGAGAAATACCTCAGCACTGTCGCTCGTGGCGAGAACACAAGTTGCCCGGAGGCGGAAGCGGAGACCGAGACGAGCGACGGGCTTCCTTGCGAAAATCAAGATCATGCACAACTGACACTGGCTGCTGCCAGTGAACTACACGAGTTATGAGTGCTAGCCCAACGACCACACGAAGAGCAGTAACGTTACGATGAAATGCATGCGATTCATAATACGTAGTCGGTGCCACACAGCAACAGAGCCGTCCCCTGCCACCGGTGGAATATGCAAACGTGCACAAACTACACAGGTGTCACGCCACAGTTTTTCTTGAATCCCGAGGTCTTGCATTGTGCAAGCCCCTAGCTCCAGGTTCGAGTGCGCGACTCGGTGCTTCCCGGTTGTCGACGATAAAGATGGCCACGATCAAAGCCACTCGCGATCCAGCAGCACCCACCACCCAGCGTTCGCCTGCATCTCTCTCGATCTCTGTATCCACCATACCACCGCCCTCTCCCCTTCTCCAACCGAGGGTCGACAGCTACGCATAGCAGACACAGAGACCAGTCGAGACCAAACGAAACCACTGGGGTTTCCGCGTCCGATCCTCATGAAACTAAGGGCTTGCACAAAAACCCTCAATGTCAAAGCGGAATGGGGCCGATCCAGCATTCATGACCGCCTGGTCCTTGAACTCATGCAACGACACGGCCGCCGCGTACTCACCCTCAGGCACAGTGATGGGCGCGTAGCCCAGGAACGTACCGTTGAGTGTGTAGAAGACTTGGTGCGTGTCCATGTTCAGGCCACAACCAACAGTGAACGTGGCGGCCTCCACGTCATCCTGCGTGTTGTTGCCGCCCCACGATGGCCCGTAGGGCTTCCACAAGCCCCCATACGGAGCCGTTCCGTCATTGTAGACAAAATCTCCGTCGTTGCCGTGGTAGCCGAACGCTACGCCCTTCCAGCCAACGTGCTCATCCGAGCCGTAGCCGTACGCGCTGCGCGTCGCGGCGTCCGAGATCGACACGATGCCCATGCTGCCACAGCCCTTCATGGTCACTTCGTAGTAGCTCACACGCTGACCCAGCGCCTGCGCACACGACAACACGGGCAGCGGTTTGGTGCCACGCACCGAGTCAACAGCGCCGTTGCGAAGCGTACGCAGCAGCGAGTTGTTCAGGATGTCGTAGGTCGCGTCTGGACACTTGGTCACCTGGCTGCGTGTGGAGATCGGGTAGTCAAAGTCCGCACGGCGCTGCTGGTACATCGCCAGCAGCGGCTTAAAGGCCAGCGCGTAGTAGGCGCGCGCCATGAGCTCTTCGGCACACCACTTGCGTGCGTACAAGCCTACGAGCAGGCGGCTCGAGCTCTGGACGAGCTCACGGAAGTCGGTGCACACGGCTGTCGCGCGCGTGAGGTCCGGGAGATCCAGGAATTCGAAGCACAGCTCCAGCGCGTGGAGCTCCAAGTGGTCGTTCGGGTTGCCGCTGGCCGAGCGGTTGCGGCGCAGCTGGCGCTTGCGCGCCTTCTGGCTCAGCGGCTTGCCGTTCTTGAGCATGGTGGCGATGTGCAGACGCGGCCGCGAGATGTCGCTCCAGCGCAGGTCGCGCGTGGGCGAGGTGGCCGAGGCAGTGGCGGCGTGGGCCGACGCGGCATTGTTCTGGAAGCGCGAGGCCACGGCCGCGTAGCTCTCGTACGCAAGCAGCTCGTCGGGGATCGCGGCCGGCTCCTGGAAGGCGCTGTTGGACGAGAAGGTCTTCTTCAGCGTCTTCATGGGACTCGCGTAGTTACCATTCGTGGGCGACGCCTCCTCGAGAAGGTCGGTGAAGCTCGCCAGCCGCGTGCGCGACGACTTGGTTAACACGATATAGGTTCGTAACTTGTTCTGTGGCGAGATCGTCTGGGTCATGGTCGCAGTGGCCACCATCTTGGGGAGTTCGCAGGCGAGCAGGCAGATGGAAGCAAGCGGGTGAGGACGAGGCCCGTTGGTGTTGGTGTGGGGGAGTTACAGGCGGCGATGGAGGAGGCACCGCGCGTAAAGTGGAGTGAAAGCGAGGGCGAGTGCGGTCGTCAGCGAGAGAGCTGGTGAGGGGTTGCAACAAGAGGCCGTTGGGCGAAGGACGGAGCGACTCGCGATCTTTGCGGATACAGTACTTACTCACGCGCAGGTGGCGCTGCACTGTACGAAGCACCGGATTGAGAGCGAGAGGGCGACGCGGAGGAGAGGAGCGTCGACGGGGCGAGGGGATGTCTGTGCGTGTGCGCTGTCAGCTGAATGGAACGTCGGACGCTGGCGCTGCTGTGTGAGACTCTCGCGTGCCGATGGATGTGGTATGTATGGGTATGGTGTGAGCTAGCTTGGTGGCGGCGCTAGCGTTCGGCGTGGGCCGTGCAGCGGATCTGGCGCGTGGTGCTGTGACTTAAGCTGCTCGTGTCTAGCAGCTCACATCAACAAACGCGGAAGGAAAAGCGAAGAACATGACGAAAACCTGCGATAAAGCGTTAACACCTGAGACATAATGTCACGTTTCTCACCGCACTGATATCTACGGTACCCAAATTGCCTCTGTAATATGATATGTGTGCTGAATGCGATGATCCTGTGGCTGATCATGTGGTTCTTGAAGTTGAAGTTGCGTCTTGACAATTGGACTCGTGGAGCTCTTCGAAAGAAAAGAACCGAAGAGCTCCCATGCGTCCAGCCAATGGCGTGCCGCGGTCGTTAAAAAAGACCCGCGATTCTTTTTTTCATCCCGCGACCCGTCAGCCACAGACGCCGTTTCTAGACGGATACAGGAAGTACCTACGTTGCATTTCCGCTTGTCCTTCACACCAATCTACTTCGCGAGGCCGTACTGTGTGAGCAGTGGCACCATGGACGGCTTGCGACCACGGAAGGCCTCGAAGACTTGAAGGGGATGCTGGCCGCCGCCACGCGCGAGGATCGTGTCACGGAACTGGCGGCCGACGCGCGCCAAAAGCTCCTCGGACGCGTTGGCGTCGGCGGCGCGCGCTTCTTCGAAGGCCCCGTAGGCGTCGCACGACAGGATCTCGGCCCACTTGTAGCTGTAGTAGCCGGCCGCATATCCACCAGCAAAGATGTGGCTGAACGAGCACAGGAAACGGTCCTCGTCGAGTGGTTCCAGCACGGAGTAGCTGTTACATAGAGGCGAACGTCAGCGAGTCGAAAGGAAACATCGAAGAGAGAGGGGGCAGGGAGGCGTACCGTTGCAGCATGCGCTTTTGCACGTCGAAGAGCGGCTCGGAACCGTCGTAGTGGTGGTGCAGGTGCATGTCGAGCGCGCCGAATCCGAGCTGACGCAGCATCTGCGTGGACACCATGTAGTTGCGAGCGGCCTTGATCTTCTCGAACAGCTCGGTCGGTAGTGGCTCGCCCGTTTCGTAGTGACCGCTGATGGACTTCAGGGTAGCTACGGTGCAGACGAGAGAAGGGTCAGCAAACTCAATAGGAACGAAGAAGGCGCCAAGAGACAAGTAACTCACGCTCATCGTAGCAGAAGTTCTCCATCATCTGCGACGGGATCTCCACGGCGTCCCATTCGATGCCGTTGATGCCGGCGACGGCGCCGTAGTCGACAGTAGTCAGCATGTGCTGGAGGCCGTGGCCGAACTCGTGGAAGAGCGTCTCGACTTCACGGAACGTCATGAGACTGGGCTTATCACCGACTGGAGGAGACTGGTTGCAGATCAAGTAGGCCACAGGTACACGCAGGCCGTTGCGGTCTTCTGGTCCCAGCAACTTACTGCGGTCCACGCACACGTTCATCCAGGCACCGCCGTTCTTCTCCTTTGGACGCGAGAACGGATCCAAGTAGAAGCCAGCGATGATCTCCTTCTCACCCTCGAGGCTTCGCACGTTGAAGAAGCGAACATCCTTGTTCCAGACCTCAGCCTGGCCGTCAGCCGCCTCGATGCTGACGCCGAACAGCTTCTCAGTCAGACCAAAGAGACCGTCGAGCACCTTTTCAAGCGGGAAGTAGGGCTTGATCTCTTCATCGGAGAAGAGGTACTTTTCAGCTTTGAGCTTCTCCGACCAGTAGCCCAGATCCCACGACGCAAGTGGCTCAGTCTGTCCGTGCTCACGCGCGTACTCGCTGAGCAAGCGGACCTCCTCCTTGGCCATGTCGAGGCACTTTTCACGCAGCTCCTCGTGCATCTTCTCGACCTCTTCGACGCTAGGTGCCATCTTCTTGGCCAAGCTCACCTCCGCGAACGTGTTGAAACCGAGCAGGCCGGCCATTTCCTTGCGGAGCTTGAGAATTTCCTGGATGATCTGTTCGTTGTCGAACGGGGTACCAGCACTCGCGCGCGTGATCGAAGCACGGTGGAGCTGCTCACGCAACGAGCGGTTGGCGGCATACTTCATGAACTGGACGTACGACGGCGGGTCAAGTGTGATGCGCCACGGACCGGACTCCGCCGTGGATTCAGCGTGGCCGTCTTCGCGAGCACTCTGCGAGAACATTTGCAGCAGCGACTCTGGGAGGCCACGCAATTCGTCCTTATCCGTCACGATCAGAGAGAACGCCTTGGTCGCATCCAGCAAATTGGACGAGAACTTGGTGCTCTGCGTAGGGGTGTCATATTCATATTCGGTTAGAGTTAGAAACGCAAGTCACAGAGAATCCACACGCTGGATAACCCACCAACTCGGCCGCTCGCAGCTTGAGCTTGTTGAATCGCTCCTTCTCTTCACCTTCCAGACCCACACCGCTGAGCTTGGCACCTCGCAGACTCAATTCAATCACGCGCTACAAGCAATTCACTCCAGTTACGATTCCATCCTTCCATCCACATCCACCACTACTGCCATGGACCGCAGTCGTACCTGCTGCGCGAGAGTGAGCTCATCCCATTCAGCGCTGTCACGGACAGCCTGGTAGGCATCGTACAGCGTCTTGCTCTGAGAGGTCTCCGTGAAAGTCTCGATCACGAGCTGCTGGAGCTGGTCGTGCACAGTGCGCAGCTCGTCCGAGTTGCGCACGCTCATCAGGTGGCCTACGACGCCCCAGAGACGCCCGAGCGGGTCGCTCTGCAACTCCAGTGGGTTCACCACGTCCTCCCACTTGACCTGCTTGGGCAAGTGGGTCTTCAGCTTTGCCTCCAGCTCGTGCAGGTCGCGCGTGTAGTCGGCCGCCGCGTCCTTGATCGCAGGCGTGATATCATCGATGCGGAGACGCTCGAAGGGCGGCAGCGTGCGCTGATGGATGCAGTCCACGAGCGGATTCGACGCCACCGACGCGAAGCCTCGCCATGAAGCCAGATGCGAGACGCGCGCAGTGTGGGGGAAAGCGAGCAGCGAGCCGAGCACGGCGCGGCGCAGCATCGACGGACGCAGCATGAGGATATGGATGTCTGGACGATGCTTCGACGATGGCCGTCCGCACGATCAATGTGATGGAGATCACTTCTGGAACACTAGGACCATCACTCTTGAGATCTATTTCAACCAATAATATGCGGTTATGTGGTCAGCTTTTCAGCGACTGATAGTTCGTACTTAAAGCGAACTTAGGAGTCTCTGGAAGAGCATACGTAGTCTCATGCTATCGGTTCTCACAGGCACCAAGTGGCCGACGTGATCATCGCTCTAGTCTGGCGGTCTGACTCTCCGCTGGCTTCCTGGAACTCCACTGATGGGCATTGGCGATGGCGGACTTCTCATGGTTCAAGATCTCGGAAGCAGCACGCTAAAGGCGGCGCCATGAGCGGAAATACAGTACCAGTGCTATTATAGCAGGCGTGCGATTCCCACGCTCTCCTTCTTCAAGCGTTCTCAGCAGCTCATTCTCTCCTCAGATCCAGACAAGTGACCCCAGCCGCCCCGCTCAGACTGTGTTTAGACTAGCATCCTGTAGATCATCACGATGAAGATGTTCGGTTAGACGCGGAGCGCCAGATAGCACCCCTTTCATCCCACCAGCTTCTGTCACAGCAGTTCCGACGCTCTCTTCCGCCGCACCAGCTGGTGCTCTCTCTCTTTGACGTTTGGATGAACACAACCGTGCTATTAGTATACACAGAGTATACACCAGTATACCCTACCTACCATCGTTCCATGCAAATCCGCCGCGCAGTAGAAGAGTCATCTCCTGCAGCTCCGCCCATATGGTGCAAGTGAACGTCACCACTCCAGACGGCGCGTGCAGAGCCGCGGCATCGACGGTCGTGTGACCGACTCGTGTGGAGCTGCCGCCATGACCGGCTCTGCCGTCTCTGCATCTCTGCCTCCTGGTGCTCCACGCCTCTCCCTAGGAGCTCTCCATTTTGAGAGAAGAGCTCTAGGACGTGCAGTCCAATTCTAGACCCCGTCCTCGTATCTCTATCTGTACAGCATGCAGCTCCAACGTGTCTTGGCGCTTGCGGGCGTGGCGCTCATGGGATGCGCGTTCTCCACCAGTGCGGCGTGGGACTTTTCCGAGATGGAGTCTTCCATCAGCGACGAGGACCGCTCGGCGAACGATGAGGACCGCATCTACGGCGGCTCGGAAGCCGACGCGACCAAGTACCCGTTCACGGCGTCGCTGCGAAAGACTGCGGATGGCACTACCTACTGCGGTGGTACGCTGGTCGCGTCGCAGTACATCGTCACGGCCGCGCACTGCGTGAAGAACACCACGTACGTGTCGCTGAACTCGCAGTACAACAGCGGCACCAAGGATGGCGAGCGTTACCTCGTAACCGACGCGTGGATCCACCCGAAGTACGTCAAGGACACCCACGTGTACGATGTCGCAGTCATGAAGCTGGAGAAGCCATCGACGATCAAGCCGCTTGCTCTGTGCAAGGCGGATGGTACGCAGAACGAGGTGGGCACGGTCGCTGTCGTGCGTGGCTGGGGTGTCACTCAGTCGACCCAGGTCTCGCAGACGCTGTTGGAGGTCAACGTGAATATCATCTCGAACACGATCTGTAACAAGAGCTACAACAACCGCATCACGGAGCAGATGATCTGTGCCGGCGAAGGCAACAACAAGGACACGTGCCAGGGCGACTCGGGTGGTGCTCTTATTGCCGACGACGCGCTTGTCGGTATTGTCAGCTGGGGTGGTGAGTGTGGCAAGGCTCCAGGCGTCTACGTGCGTGTGACGGCTGTCCTCGACTTCATCAATGAGAAGATCGGCGGTGGCTCGAGCACGACTCCTGCTGCTACGTCGGCTGCACCAGAGGCGTCGACGCTTGCTCCATCCACGGCGCCTGCGACGACGAGCGCCGCCCCAGCCGCCACCACTGCTGCTCCTGCTGCCACGACCGCTGCTCCTACCGTCACGACTGTTGCCCCTGCTGCCACGACTGCTGCTCCTGCGGCGACAACCGCTGCCCCAACGGTGACCAGCAAGGCCCCAAGCTCCTCCTCGTCCAGCTCGAGCAACGCCGCCTCGGATGCGACGCCAGTGGCTCCTTCCCCCATCACTCCACCGTCGAGTGGCAAGGGCAAGGATGCCTCCACTAAGAAGGCTTCGAAGACGAAGAAGAAGAAGGACTGCGGCGTCCGCCTGTAAGCGTCTCATGGGGCGTCTCCCTTCATTTTTGTTAGTGGGTGTGTCGTTTGTTCACCAAATACAGTTCGCAACTTGCTCCTCACCCCCATCGAACTCGCTGCATCCATCGTCACGTCACACCCATCGGCTGCTTAGAGGTCTCCTTCCATTAGAAGGAGCTTCCGTCAAGAGTCCTTGTCCCTGCGGTGGTGTGGCATCGTTGCCCTGTGATGATGCGGCGGTTGCCTTTCTCACTTTGCGACGGGTCTCGTTGACGAAGATACTCGTGTCTGATTGGCCATCAGTGAAAGGAACAGCCAATCAAAACAGTTTGTTGCATCTCTCCACCAATCACAGCTCTCTGCCCACGATCGGAGACGTACCCAACCAAACCTTGCGCTCAATTCCCAAGTTCCCACAACGCGAGCATGGCGCCGAACGAGCCGCCCAAGGGCTTTCCCCACGGCGTCTACGGCAAGTACAAGCGCGCCACGCAGTTCTTCTTGGAGTGGCTGCTACGTGCGCGTGCCCATGGCCTCGGTGGCGGCGTCGCGCTGTCGGCAAGTGGTCGCGTGACGCTGGATTCGTTCCATGCCGTCGTAAATGCCATCGCGTCGTCTCCGCCTGCAGAGCTCTCGCCTGTGCTGCTCCATCAGCTTCCACGTGCGCTGGCAGCATGCGAGTCGGCGATCACATTGCGAGAGCGCGTAGCGCAGTTCTTCGCCAGTGACGAGAAAGCGTCAGAGCAAAAAGACACGCACACGCACTTTCTTAACCGCCTGAAGACGTGGCTGGCGACGTTGAAGCGTATCAAGGGCGTGGCGACCACGGTTAACGGCAACGCAGTCGGCACGGATGAGCTGGATGACCGCAGTCGGTTCTCGAACTACTATGAAGTGCTGCGTGTGCCTGATGATTTCTTCCCTGTACACGAAGAGGTGGAGGTGGATGCGGCAACAGACGCTTCAACGTCCACTGCTGTCCAGGACACTCGAGTTGCGTCGGCAGCAGAGCGTAAGCAGCTCTTCGACGCTGTATTTGACGAGGATTTGCAGATGGAGCTGCTGTGTTTCATGATCGAGATGGAAGATCTGGTGGAGCAAGTGTACGCAACCTATTGCGATGTGAAGCGGGAGAAGCGGACGCTCGTAGAGGCGACCGTCGTTGCGTACGCTGCGATCCAGTACACTCAGTCGCGCGTTGCTGCGCTGCAGCTACGATACCCGTCGATCACAGAAGCTGAGGATGTCATGACGCTGCTGGAGTCTCGCATGCCTGAGGAGCTGCCTTTGAAGATGGCTGACATGCTTGCTGAGGCGATGATGTCGCGCTCGTCAGACCACATCCCTGGGCTTTTCTTGGCCGACTTTATGTGGGTAGTGACGGCCTTGAAGTCGTTCACGTCGGCCATTCCCAGCGACAAGAAGATACGGCTTTTCCGACGCGACCACCACTTTGGCGAGAATTACAACGAAGAATTCACGCCGCACTACGTCTCGCCCAGCTCAGCCAACTACTCGACGTTCCTGCTGCAGCAATTGCCACTGCTGTACAACACGCTGGTCGTGAACCCAACCACCGGTCTACCACGTGACGCCAGTTCACTCCCTGGCAGCTTCTTCACGCTCCTGACGCACTACTTTGAAAGCAAGAGCGTCGGGATCCCGCTTGTGTTTGCCTGTGTGTGCTGGATCAAGTCTACGTTGGCTCTCCAGGGCTCAGGCGGACTGGCTCGTAATGTGGGCCTGGCGGTGGCGAGATCGCGAGACGTGGAGCGTCGGCTGAAAAATTCGCTGGAGAAGGGAGAGGTGCGTCGAATGACGCGTGATCTTCACACGTCAATGGAGGCAACATTGCGTGAACTGGAAACGCGGCGACGCGAGAACGAAGGCGGCAGTGGTTGGGGTCTGCTGCTGCAAGCTAACCCGTTGCTAGCTGGTTACTCGATGGTCCACGATCAGCTCCGCCTACTGCACATCGGTGGTGAGGCTATGGTAGTGACGTCCCGCCTTCGTGCGTTCCTGCACTTGTACTCTGCACTTGTCGACCGCCGCCTCCTCCACCGGATGCCGCTGTTTGAAGAGCTCCTGGACATTTACGGAAGTGTGATGTTCACACCTTCACACGCTGCCGCAGTCCACGGCTCCTACAGCCGAACCTACCTGCTCAGTTCAGGTATGACGGCTACTGCAGTCGACGCCATGTTCCGTGGTGCCCCATTACCTTCCAAACGTAAGACCTCAAAGCACCGCGACCACCTTCAGGACGTATCCAAGACAGCTCGGCTCGTGAACGAACAGGACTTGTCAACGCTGGTGAGCCCACGTGAGTCTGCCGGCTTGAAAGACGGCCTGGTTCGTGTCGCAGACCAATGCGCTCACGACCTGTTGACGACTCGCGTGTTCTCACGTGACCTTCTGAAACTCCATGACGATCTGACGGATCTCTTCCACACGCTCTGCGATGGACTGGGCCGTCGGTCGTTCTACGACTCGTTCCTCGCTTCAGAGCAGACTGGTGTGCCACGTCACGAGACGATCAATCAAGCACTGGAGAACACTGTGATGATGCCGCTCATGCTGTTCCTCGACTGTCTGGACGTGGATGGCACCGTTGATACGTCAACGTTACTGCGAACGACAGCAGTCACGACCTCACGGGTCAGTGACGATTCCATTAACGACTTCTGTCGACGTGCGGCTCGCATAATCGCGCGCCGGTTTGGGAATCTTGACGCTGTGGCAATCGAGTCGACGTACTTCACGCTGCCAAAGTATAGAGACGTCTTGTCACGGGAATTCGGTCGACGGGACTTCAAGACCCAGCTGAACAAGCGCGGTCTCGAGAGAGATTTCAGCGAGGTGATGAATCTACTGGAAGATTGCGAGGGCAACCTAACGGAGCGAGACGTACGCGAGATCAAGGATATCGTGAAGGAGAACCCTGAAATCTTCGTGATGATTTCCCCCAGTCATGAGCTGGCTACGCTGCTCCACCACGCGGCTGCTGGTCCAGCTCACAACCCAGCACTGTTGGAATGGTTCATTCACATGGGTGCTCTGTTTTGGCAACCTTCCGAACCGTTCCGATCCGAGTCTGCTAGGGGGAGGTCAATGATCGACCGCCTCGCCATCCACAGTGCGGCGTCGGCTGGCTACGTGGACTCCGTCCTGACACTGCTCGAAGCAGACGGCTTGCGCGATCTGAACACGCCAACGTACCGTACAATGGACACTCTGGCCCACTTGGCTGTGAGGAACGGCCACCGAGCGGTGTACGATCTGCTTGTTGCGCTTGGCGCGGACATCCGTGGACGCAACGCAGCGGGCAAATCTGTCAGTGATCTCACGCGTGACGTGCAATGGAAGCGAGAGATTCTGCAGACGGTTGTGAAGCAAGAGGCGTACTACAATGAAGGAGGGCCAAAGAACCGTGAAGCGCAGTTCCGTCGCCAGAATGAACTGAAGGCGGAGCGCCTCCTCAAGTCGATCGCAAGCCGGCGAGAAGAGGAACGACCTGGGGCGAATTCATCTGCCAGCCCAGCCACGACGCAACATGGCTCTTTGTTCTCAACCACGACAGCAGCAGCAGCGGCTCCTGTTGGAAGCGGACTGACGTTCAAGAAGAAAAACAAGAAAGGTAAGAAGAAGACAAGGACAAAGACGGCGTCCATCGGTGGTAGTGGGACGCCTGCAGCTCCACTCACAGGCTCCTTCTCCGACTTGTCACCATCCGACAGTGCCAGTTTACTGCACGACATTCGCCTAGGATCAATGCACCTGGAGCCAGGGGCAGCAGAAGATATGCAGGCAATCGCTGCAGACTTTCTCCATTCGAAAGTGCTCATCGGTGCGGCGTTCGAAAAGTTAGCACGCGTGGAAGGAAGTCTGACGTCCGAAGAGCAGCAGGCGGCAGCAAAGGCCGCTGACATCATCTTGCGACTCCAGGAAATGATGGGATTCTTCCGTCGCCCTGATCAATTGCGCGTAATCAGTCGCGAGATTCGAGTCCTGTTTGCCACGGCTGCCTACGATGCGATCCACCTGATGAACAAGTTCGACCGCGCAGCTCACACCCAGGTAGCAGCATTGCCACCACGACACAATGCCAGCGACGACGAGAAGCTTCGCCAGATCTGCCTGATGCAGGACTACTTCATCGGGTTCCTCGCCGGCACCGCCGAGGTGCTTGCTTCGGTGGACCGCACCACGCAAGCCCGTGAACTCTTGGACGTTGCAGAGAAGCGCTTGCTGAAGCTCCAGGACCGACCAGCCGACAAGTTTCATCATTGGGTCAAGCACTATACCCGCACTCGCAAGGCGTGCGGGCTTGGATCAGCATCAGGCCCAGCGGCTCTAGCACTGCTGGAGCCCTACATCAATCAAGATTTCCATGACATGCCGTAGAAGGCAGTAGGGAGCGTGCTAAGACCGTGGTGGTGGAAGGGGTGTCCACGCACAAACTTCACGGCTTGGTATCCATAGGGTGAGTGGTCGTATTCATGGTGTTCGATTATACATGATCCTTCGTTTGGCACGCAGATCCTGTCTCTTAGTATTGGCTATCGACTCCACTGCCCCCTCCGTTGAAGTGGGCAGCCACGTGCTGCTGCGCGAACGTGGGGAACGTGCGGCGCCGCATCTTGTCGAGCTCCATGCGGAGAAACTCGATCTCTTCGGTCTGTGCACGGGCTAAATCCACAAGCTTTCGCCGCACCGTGATGGCCTTGAGTCGCGAGTTTCCTTCGCCAGCCTCTTGTTCGCTGGGCGACGACGCATTGCGTAGTGCTGCGCTCTTGCGGCTCATCAAAATGTCCTCGCGGATTTGCACCTGCATCTCGAGCTGTGCGACTTGCGCGGCAAAGGCCTGGTTCTCTCGCATGCGTTCGCGAAGCTGCTTGTCCAGCTTGGCCTGGGCCGTGTCCAGCTTTATGAGGTGGGTCTGGTGATGGCGACCCAGGTGGTCCATCTTCGCCTCTAGCAGCGCGAGCTCGCGCTTTTGCTTCTCCGAGGTGTCGCCCGTGTGGAAGAGCTCCTGTAGATCTTTGGTCACGCGCAGCAGCTGGATGTCGGTGTACCTCTCCTCCATGTCGCGCGTTTGCATATCGAGCAGAGTGTGCTCCCACTCCATGACGTTGATGTTCTTACGGAAGTTCTTGATCTTGCCGAGGATGCCGACCTGGTCTTTCCCGTGGAGCTGGATCACGTCGTTCATCGACTCGACACTCGAGCGTGCGACCAATAGAGCTTCCTGGTTCGCGGGTCCTGAGGTCCGAAACAGCTCGTCGCCCGATCCTCCCGTCTCGTCTTGGCCCTGTTTGAGGTGGACGAGTAAAGGCGCATTCTCCGCAAGTGCTGTTAGCTGTTGGGTAGTGGTCTCGAGACTCGCTTGCTGGTCCTCGTAATCACTCTGGAGCTCTTGGAGCTTCACGCGTAGCTCCTCGGCCACGGACTTTGCGTGGGCGAACTGATCGGCCTTCTCCCGGACTGTATACTCTGCGAGGATCTTCTTGGTTCGTAGCTCGTTCAGGACTCGCCACACACGATCGTCAAACATCACGCCGTCTGGACGGTCCGTCTCGTAGTCCAGCGGCACGACGTGGCGCACCACAGGGCCGGCCTTGCTGCTACTAGCTGGCATCTCAACCCCAGCGAAAGGATCGAAGTTGTTCTCGCTATCCACGCCCATCCCGCCATCGTTTGCGCCAGTGTTGCTACCAGACATTGACGAAGACTGGAGGTTCTGCAGCAACGTTGCTGCTGCAATAGTCCGAGTCGACTGCTCACCCGCCTCGGCAAGTAGACGGTGCTTGGAACCTCCTGTGCCGAGATGCATGTTGCTCTTTCCACGCTTCGGACCACCTGCGGGTCCTCCGCCCGCACCTCCTCCAGCTCCACCTCCAAAGCCGACACGGACGTCGTCCGCCTTACGCTTCTTGTACAGCTCCACCAAGTGCTTGACCAACTCGTGCTCAACCGCGACCCCACCCATCGCATTCAGCGAGTCCTCTAGGTCTCGCAGAAACGCCTTTTCCAGAACCTTGTCGTCCTCTGCCGCTCGGTGCCACTCTTCCTTACACGACTCGACCTGCACCGCGAACAGCTCGTTCTCCTTCTCACACAGTCGGATCTCGTGCTGCAGCGTGCGCATCCCGCTTTCCCGGGTCTTGATCTCACGCAGCAAGTGCTCGTGCTCCAGCAGATCCTCAGCGAGTCGCAATTCGTACAGTTGCTGGACGATCACGCTGGTCTTCATGCCCAGCGCAACCTCCTGCAGCGCGCGGATCTTGTCGTCAAAAGCCTTGCAGATCTCCACAATATCCGCACGGATCTTCTTGAGCTCCAGGTCGAGCGACTTCTTGTACTTTTCCTGCTCCTCCTTGAGCTTTTGCTGGGCAGCTTCGAACTGCGCGAGAAGCTTCTTCTGCTCGGCCGTCATCTCGTCCATAGGGGTGTCGATCATCCATTGCTCCTTAACCAGCGTTTGGTTCACTAGGTTCTCCTTCTTGACCTCCAACGTGCCGTCCATCATATCCTTGAGGGCACGGCCAGCCACGTCATCTTTCTGGCGCTGACGCTCAAGCTCAGCTTGCTCCGCGGCTTCCTGCTCACGCTTGCGTCTCGCCTCTTCGGATTCGTACGGCGTTTGCGTCATTTCCTCCGGAGCGACATCTAGGATCGACGCTGCGATCTCATCAGGTGCCCACTTGGGCCTGAACAGCTCACTTGCAGCCTGCGTGTTGCCCAACTCGTTGCAGATCTCTACGATTCGCGCATTCTTGGCTTCGATCTCCTCCATCTTGGCCTCTTTGAGCTTGCACAGCTCCTGGAATTCGCGGTTAAACTCGACCAACAGGAACCGAACGTAACCTTTCAGCAGTTGGATTTGCATGCGCTGCTGCTTGCGAGTGCGCAGTGCTATCGGGTGGTATGCGATGTGGAAGCTCTTGGTTTCATTCAGCGATGCGGCAGCGACAGGCATCGCCAGCGGGGACGTCCCCGGCGGCACCACAGCCACCACCTCACTGCCGGATTTGCCGTCTTTTGGCTGACCAGCGGCCGGGGCTGATGCCTGCTTCAATTTATCGGTAACCCATCGGTTTAGCGATGGGTGGTGGAGGCCAGCATTGATGAGCCACTGGAGATTCGGCGACACAGCGTCCTGGAAGCGGCTCAGTGGGTTCTCTTCCGGGGCCACAGCGCTGGCATCCGGAGTTCTCGCTCGTCCTCCTGGACCCACACCGCTGTTCCTAGAGCCACTGCCACTAGCAGCCTGGATCTCGTGTTTCTGGTGCTCATACTCGATCAAGCGCAGCAACTCGATGCGCTTGGAGCGCATGGTCTCCTTCTTCGACAGCTTCCGCATGGGAAAGTTGTACACAAACAGCGTGCTAGTTTGGCTTCCAGCTCCTCCTGCTGCCGAGGGCGGTGGCGACAGGCCACGCAGCTTCACACCAGGCACGCTGGCCGAGTCCCAGAACTCCTGCTTCATTCGCTCCCGCACAATGTTCATCTTGGCCAGGTCGCGTTGGATGCCGTCGCGCACCCCCAACGCTCGCTCTTGGTTCTTCCGCTCCATCTTGTCGCGCCACTCGGTATTAATCACGAACTCGTCTCGCTGGAGCCGCTCGCTCTCAGGTAGCTTTTCGTTTTCCGCCAGCAAGATCTTGAGCTTCATCTCCAAGTCGTTCAAGTGTGCACGCGTCTTGTCCTTCAGTCGGTCGAAGCGATTGCGAGCGATCGTCTCGAGCTCGTCTTGCACGACGCTCAGGAACGGCCTCACTTGCGTGTCATGCTCTGGCTTGAACGGGTCGTCGTACTTTGCAAAGTTGGCCACGTTCAGGTACAGCGGGCTCATCGTCGGCTCGGGCTTGGCCAGTCCCAACATGTCGCTCGATAGTCGCACATCCAGCAAGTACACGCAGCCATCAGCACCTGTGGTTACCAAGTAAATGTCGTTGCTCTCTGAGCCGACAGACACAAATGCCATGGATGTGACGACACCCAAGTGAGGTAGAAGTGTCTTCTTCTTCGCTGCCAGGACGTCTTCAAGGTGCAGTTCACTAGTCTGAAGCGCTGAGCTGCCGCTGAATGACAGCATCCATATCGTAATAGCACCGTTCATACCGGCCGTCGCCAGAAGCTGCTCACCGTTGCGTAGCCGCTGGCTATAGACTGCGATCGCAGCGATCCCAGGAGGATCGTGGGCCTCCTGGGCCAACACTTTTGCTTGGAACGGCACGCGTTCGTTGGGATCGATCACTAGGTCGGCATACTTAAGCATTAGTAACTCACAGCTTCGAGGAGAGACTGCGAGAATCACGTTGACAGGCGCGTCTGAGAGGAAGCGCATGGATGCACACTTGGCCACGAGCTCTTCACCGTGAGCGATCACCTTGGACTTGAGCTGGAGTGGAAGTGGCATGCTACCATTGCCTGCTGCAACAGCAGCGGCCACACCAGTATCTTGATAGCGAGCCATGTAGAGAAGACCGGCATTCGTGTAGAACGTGAAGCTCAATGCTGCTGGACTGTGTGGTGGCACAGACCACTTCACATCGATGATGAGCTCGTTACTTGATGGGAGAGTGACGTAGGCGAGCACAGGGAAGTGCTTTTCGTGGTCTAGCGAGACGACAAAGATCACACCTTGACTGGTGGATGCCGCCAGCAAAAAGGGTTGTGACGGGTGGATTTCCAGGACGTCGAGAGCGCTTTGTGTTGGTAGCAGCTGCACCGAGTGGAGTGGTAGGAACTCTAGTGCCCCGTTGCCACCGACGACTTTCGCGATACAAAGTGCACGAAGTTTACCCGCTCGATCACCGACTAGTAGGAGTGGGTCGGCTGGGCGAGCCACCAGTGCAGTGATCGCAACGCTGTCGTACCCGTCATTTGGTCCACTTACAGTAGATGCTGCTGATCCTGCTGATCCTGCTGCTGCGGTCACACCGTTCGATAGTGGCGGTGCATGCGTCGTCGCAGCCGCTCCTCCCCCAGGGCTCTGTGGGTTGACGATAGCTCCAGTAGCCCCAGCTTCGCCCGGGGTGCTAGCAGTCGTAACTAAAGCACTCGCGCTCGTGGCAAACAACGTCAGAAGATTGGTTTCACCCATGCTGCGGCATTTACCGACACTCCACAAGTACAAACGACCGCTCGATCCGCCGCTGACGATCGTGAGATCGGTCGAAAACGAACCAGCGCTGGGCGTGAGGACCGTCGCGGCAAACACTGCACCACTGTGGAACGATCCGACGCTGGATATCAAGCGAGATGCTGCGAGTGATGGGTCGTCGCTGCCAAGGCGGCTCTGTTGGTTTAGCAGAGAAGCATCTTCCTCCATTTCTTCGTCTTCGTCCAGTGCTACACTGACCTTCAGCTCAAAGATGTGGCCATCGACTGTGCCCACGTACACTTTGGAAAAGTTTGGTGATGATGCGACGGTCACAATGAGGCTGGTCGACACGTCAGCATCAGCTACGGAGTTGTCTGAAGGTGTAGCTCCGTTTGCATAGCACGGCAGCATCGCCAGCTGAAGGAGCTCGCCGTCTTTCTCGGCCAGCCACGCCACACAGCCGTCCGCGTACGCAACAACGATGGTCTCGCTGGTATACACCACGCCGACGATGCAGCAGCGATTGTCACGTGTCGCGCCTTCGACAATCACACCGGGCAGTTCGCTGCCTTCCACACTCAACACCGTGTCCACAATCATGAGTTCGCCCGCGCGGTTTGCGACGAGCACGCGGCCTTGTCGCATCCATGCGTGGCACACAAGCTGCTTGCGCTTCTCGTCAATGTCTGGCCCCGTTACTACCGCAGTGCTGTCTGCGACTGGTGCTGGCGTACCTGCAGACGTATAGCCACGTGTGGGTGGTGGCTTGGTCTGCGGGAGGAGCTTGCTGAAATGCGTGATCTTGATGACGACATGACGCATCACGTACGACGCCTTGCCCTTGTATATCTTCCACAGTTGAAGGCCGTCGTTCCCACCCAGAAGAAAGTGGTCTGCGTTCGATGGATCAAACGACGCGAACGCGACGTCGGTGGTCACCGTGGCATTCGCACAGCCCTTGAGGGGCTCAAGCTTCTCCATGTCCCAGAGACAGATCCTCTTCTGGATACTGTCCGACTCGGCTGTTGAAGGCGTGATATCATCTTGACGCACAGTGAGCAGACGTCGTCCACAGCGAGAATACTTGAGCTGTGCGTACTCCATCGTGGCGCCGTTCTGGAGCTTGCCTCGCAGCTTCTTGTCAGGATACGAATACACGAGAATCTCTGGGTTCGGGTCTCGTGAGGTCACAGCGATCTCCGAGTTGCGCCAGTTCACGTCAAACGCCAATAGCTTGCGAGGCTTGTTGCGCAGCAGGAAGTGCTGGGAGTGCGTGGCGGTGGAGGTGAATTGCAGCGCGTTACCAGCGACCGTGACCATGGTGTGCTCGTCTGCCATTTGCAGCGCCACGCCGCTGTAAGCGAACACATGCCGCGCGGTCGCGTCTAGCGGCATCGTGGATGAGGGAGACGTGAAGAAGAGAGGCACACAAGGGACCAGAGAGCGTGGAGAGGCTGTGGGAGGAACGCGGAGCCGTGTGTGTCCTCGAAAGAGTTGATGGGACGTGAAGAGTCGCGAGCTCTCTCTTAAGTACGAATTGAGACTCCATCTGCGACGTGTGTGGAAGTACCCGATCTTGCGGTTTACTAGCTGCAATTGCCTCTGTTGATCTGTTGATGCATAGGTAGTATGAAGCTTTGTATTACGGTGAGATCAAACGGAAAGGAATGGAATGGTGAGCTCGGTCGCTGAGGTGAATCGGCTGAGCCTGCGCAGCATGAAGCCTCATCGCACAGCGCCGAGTGACCGCTTGGGCGGGGGCGTCTACGGTGCTGCAGTCGAAGTCGTCACGAGGATCGTGGTGGGGCTGAGCGCCTGCGGCTCCGATTCTTCGCTGCTACTGGCGTCCGAAGCATTGCACGCGATCCACTGCGCGACGCCACACATACGAGCTGCTCTGGCATCGATCGCATCGTTCTCCTCGCCGCCTTCCTCCTTGAGAGCCTCGATGGGCTGACTCGCCGCTTCGGCCACCGTTGTCTTTATCTTCTTCTTGAGCTGGAGCACTTCTTGATACGCTGCCTGACACAACACGGCGACCACTGATGCCGTTTTCATCCCGCTGACCACTGCGAAGACGATGACGTCGATGATCACGTGGAGAAGCTGCAGGAAGGGATGCACTGGCAAAGTCCGTGGTGCGACTTGCTCTCCGCGTAGCTGCTGTTTCGCTCGCGCGATGCACGAGCGCGTGGTCTCCACAGTCGCGGTGACGCAGCGCCAGATGAACTGCAGCAGCATGATCTCGTAAATCACGATCTCCGTGCCGTACAGGAACTCCAAGAGCAAGACAGGATCCGACATTGGATCGTACTGCTTCAAGGCGTCGTCCAGGGCGACAGCCCAAGGCGGGCAATGGCAAGCTTCAGGAATTCCAGGCGTTGAAGTCTGCGTGGGAGCCACCACACCAGCGTATTCCTCGAACAGCGACACCATGGTGTCCATCATCAGCTCCATATTCGCAGTGCCAGCCTTTCCAGCGCGGTGGATCACCGCCATCGAGATCGTGAGGCGCTCGAACGCTTCATCTGCTGTAGCATCC
This sequence comes from Pythium utonaiense, assembly GCA_023334595.1. Lineage (NCBI taxonomy): Eukaryota > Oomycota > Peronosporomycetes > Pythiales > Pythiaceae > Pythium > Pythium utonaiense. Next base: position 8,586 of record JAADVE010000032.1, on the reverse strand, counting down.
ACGGCCTCCGGCTGCACCTTTGGCATTGCTTTCCAGGCGATCGCCATGCGCTGCTTGAAGCGGGAGCGCGTGGCTTGTTCGAATCGCGACAACTCGCGCTCAGCGACCGCGGCTGCCGTGAGCTGCTGCTCCAGGAGCTGTTGGAGCTTCTGTAGCTGCGTCTTCTTGCGTCCCATGTCGGCACGTCTGGAGGAGCTTCTCGTGTGAGCTGTGGGCGGGAGGAGGTAGAAAGCAGACTACGGGCCAAGCAGCAGTCGCGGAAGAGGCAATCACCCTCTGCAAGAGCGAGAAGGGCGTTTGGCGGGAAACCCGAGCCATCAGTGATGGAGGAAATCCAGAACTGGGCGAAAAAGGCGGTCGTGTTCACACGTGCGGTCACTTATCAGTACGAGTGGTAATACGTGGGCCACGTCCATGACGTGAGGGCGCATTGCGAGAGCCTACAGCTTCATATACACAGCGCAGTTAGTTGTGATATGCGTGTGCGTCCCCATGAGAGGACCTGCCAGAGCGAGGCGACCAAGCATCTCCATTTCCGTGGATCGTGAACCTGTAATAACGGATGCATCGGGGGTTCAGATGATGACAGTCTGGGGTGTCTTCTGTTTGGATGACCTCTATCAAATGATAATGGAATGTTCCACGAGCGAATATGCAAGTCGTTTGTATTCAGCGTCTATGAATGGGTCTACAGCAGCAGCGCCGCTGTCACGAGCTCGCTCTGGAGCTGCTCAAGCACCAGAAGTCGCAGCGTTGGGGCTTCCACCAGCACGCTACGAAGGTTCGTGAGCACGTTCTTGGCACGGATCTCCTGACCGACACTGGTCGGCGCGACGGCTCCTGTGGAAGCGCCAGCACCGAGCAACACGCGAAGCTCATGAGAAACGACACGCGAGACGCGAGCAAGCAGCGTGCTCCACTCTGCGAAGCGGTGCTTTTGGAACTCTGGGTGCGTCAGCAAGCGGCTGGTGGCCAGCTCCTCCGCACACGCCATCGCGATAGAGTTGTCACCTTCGTCGTTGGTCAGGATGGTGGCGTCGAAGAGCGTGGTGAACGTCGCCAGCGAGCACGCTGCGTACGCTCGCTGCAACAGGAGCTGAGCAGCACGCGCCATAAGCTGCTTAGTCGCTGGGATCTTGTGGGCGTGACGGTGGGTAACCGCAGAAGTGAACACTTCGTAGCAGTTCACGGCTGCTGTGCTCAGCGCGTGGCGCTGCGAGGCATCGATATGCTCCCACAGTTCCGTCTACAATTTATGTCAGAGAGAAAATGTGAGTCGTTGACATGAAGACTCGATAGGATCATGGATACTACGCACCTGAAGAGAATTCTCGAGCAAGATGGAAAGCGCTTGGAGAACACCAAGCGACGAAGAAGCCGACTCGTGGAAGCGGGAAGTCAACCACTCGAGGAACGCGCACTTTGTGAGCAAATACGTCGCTCCGGTCTCAGTCTTAAGCATCGCTGTCAAGATGTTTGCCACCAGGAGCTGCGTGTGGTCATCAGCGAGGTCCGACGCAAAGAAACTGAGCAGAATAGACGGCACGTGGCGGCGGATCAACAGCGACACATCTGCATCTTCACGCACACCACGACGGAGTCCGTGGAGAAGCCAGGAGCGCTCCTGTTTGTACGTCAGCGGTGAGTGACTGTTGAAGAGCGAGTAGAACATTGGTACATCGCTCAGGTCGAGCGCAGGACGGGCGAGGAGGAAGTGGTTCAGATGCGGGTACATCGCGTGACCTGGACGAGTAAGAATGGACACCGCGTCGTTCATGAACACTGTGATCAACGACGACACACCTTCAAGCGGCTCCTGGATCGCATTGCGGAGTGTGTCGAGCATCAAGTGGATCTGGCGACCAGGCTTAAAATCTGTCGCCGCATCAGCACTGAGCGCTTCATGGACGTGGGCGAGGATACCGTACGCGTACTCGCGCACATCATCGGCGTTCGAAGAAACGGCACGCAATGCCACACCGAGGACACCCTGTTGCACGATGGCGACGTCTGATAGCGCAGATGAAGACACGAACCGAGAGAGCATCGGGAGCAAGTACGATGGGTCGTACACAACAGCAAGCGCTTGCTCTTCCACATCCGCACAGCAATCTTCTTCATCACGGACCACGTTTTCTTCGAGTAGGAGATGGGCGTCACTCTTTACCGACACAGCGCGGTTCAGTGGGAACCACTCGATCGTGGCGCGGACACGGGAGGCTTCGAGACCTCCGCTCAGAAGCCACGCGGAATCTTCCACAAGATCACTGCGGATGCTGCCATCTTGCTTCTGGGACAGCACCATAGACGAAGCACCGAAGCGGTAGCCGTACTGCGACGCGAGGATGCCGACCTTGCTCTCAAATTCGTCCAGCAGAGCACGGATCATTCGATCTGGTAGAGATAGTGAGGCGTTGTACGACCCGAGCAGGTGCTGGAAGACCGTGCGGGTGTACAAAGACTCTGGGCCGAGGCGAAGCAGGCTGGCGACCAGCCGGATAAGTTCAACATTGACTGATGTGTTGCTGAGACTGACAGTGAAAAGCGCGTGCTTCGTGAGCTTGTCGAAGTGCTCGATGACGCTGTACCCCTTCAAAGAGTTTCTCGCGATAGTCGCAACGCTGGCGATAACTCGGGACGCACGAATAAATCGGACGTAGGCAGCTTCAGACTCATAGTCACTGTCCAGAAATTTCTTGATATCCTTTTCCGCCTTGGAGACGATGCTGATCACGGCGCTTGGTGATGGTGCGTACAGAAGCAAGTCCTGCAGAACTACGTACACTGACTCCAGCACATTGTCGGCCTCGATCACCTCGTCGGCAGCGGTTGCGTGTGCCAGAGAAGAACGGAACAGGAACGAGCCGATATCTCCAGACCACCCACTCTCTACAATCGAACGGTTACGGACCGTGAGCAGTAGAGCCAGGACCTGCGATGGAGCCAACGACGTTCCGATCTTCTGCGACTGAATCACTTCCACAAGAGCTTTGAAGACTGATGGAGATGCCGCGTTGTGGTTCGCCACGTGACGCAACACAATCAAGCCCAGCGACGTGAGATTGCTATCGGCCTTCGCGGACGTAGACATCACGGACTGAACAACTTCGGTCAGCAGCTTCGCATCTTGAGCAGCGTGTTCGACAGCAGTCGAAGCATCCATGCCGTACGTGGCCATCAACGAGACAGCAACAGCGAGCACACGCGTCGATTTGATCCCGGCAGTCTCCTTCAGAGCACAGCTGATCAACTCTTCGACAGCCGATTGACCTAGTCCACGGCTCGCTACAAATTCTCGTGGAGCTACAACACTGCAGAGTCGACGGACGAGCTTCACGACGTCCCGGGCACCCAACTCGGCGTTCTTGGAAATGCTGTCCGAAAACACCTGAACCCAGGTCGATGTGATCGATTCGCGGAAAGAGGCTTCACGGACACCACCAAGCTGGGCGAGGAGGTGAAGACCGGCCGACAGCACACGCAGACTCTGCGCGTCCGATGGCTGCACACCCAGCGAGAGCAGCGCCTGCCAGACTTGGCCGCTCAGACGCTTTGTTCCCACGAACCCACTCATCGAATTGTTTTCGTCCAGCGTGTTCAAGATGCTCGCCACGACAGGGGCGTGGCGGGTCGCCGATCGCACGGTGGAGCGCAGCGACAGCAGCTTGCTGAGGATATGGAGGCGAAGCACGACAGGCAGTCGGTTGGCTGAAAGGACGGTTGAGACAACATTTCCCGATGGGCGGAGGCGCTGTCCAACAGCAATCGCACTTTCATCCGCTGCACCGATTGATAGCGCGATCATGTCGAGTGCTACGAGCTTGGATTCCTGAGCAGACGAATCCGCTGCATTCTTCAGCTTGAGACGCAATCGCTTGGACGCCGAAGCTGTGGCCGTCGTCTCATTTTCATCCGTGACGACAACAATCAAAGAGCGGAGGAGAACTTCTGCGAGGGAGCTGATGAGCACGTTGGTAGAGCTACTTCGGAGAAGCTGGATTGCAATCAGTAGCTGCTCTGCAGTGAGAGTTACATTGTCACGCGATTGCCCTGGAACCAAGCGATCCAGTTTCAGCGCAAGCTGCTTCACTAGCTTCGCGACATCGGCTTGCTTGTCAGGCTGAGTAGCGAGGACGAACACGATGCGCTGCGAGAAAAGTTGTAGTGGCAATGTCTCCACGAGATCCCGAAGAATAGGCCCGACCTGCCTGTCCTTCTTCGCCGTCGATGCCACACTATCGCCCAACGCCACCAAGTCAACATCGGGACGAGCACCAATGTATTGGTGAAGCCACACTGCCGACATACCGTGGCGCAAAAGATCCTGTACGATCTTAGCGAACTGGTCGACGAAGCTGACTGCAGTCACTGAGAAGAGAGCATCAACGAAAGCTGCCTTCGACTTGGTTGCCTTCCAGTCAGAGGGCTTCGCTGCCGAGTCGCTAGATCGAATCGCCTTGGCAGACACAATTTGTTGAGCCAGAAGTTGCAGGCACTGGAAAGACGTCAAAGCGTTGAAATCAACTGACTCACTGCGGCGACGTTTCTTCGTGGAACGCGACTCGCCATCACTCTCCTCATCAGAGTTGCCTCCAGCGACGAGTCGAGCCACAAACTTCGGGTTCACACTCCGGCTCATAACTGAAAGGAGGACACGAGAGCCAAACGCCAGAACTGCAGGGGATTGGCGGACGGAATCCAACTTCGAGACTGAGCGCGGCAACGGCCATCGGCCGTGCAAAGCAGCAACCAGGGCCAGTGTGGTTGGACTCGAGGAATCACTCTCGCTCGATGAGGCAGCCAGGAATGCAAATGGATCGGCCACCAGATCTTGGAGAATCGTCTCGACGAACACAATCGCTTCGTCTCCAGCAGTCACCATATTGTCAAGCCACACGCCGATCTCTTCACCGCCCTCCGTACCGAAGATCTTCAGCGCGGTGAGCACACGGATCAACACGCCACGCACCAACACACGAGTAGCTTGACCCGAAGTGGAAGCAGACGATGCGAACAGCCGCAGTAACTGGGACAGCTTAGAACGCGACGAATCGTTTGATGCTCCACCCGAGGCCACGACGTAGTGAAGGCGCGACTCGTCAACAACCATCAGAATGCGCAGCACTTCACCAGCAATTACGCCGCGCATAGCTCGGCTCATGTTACCGGCATCAGTAGAGTCGAGGTACTGCCAAGCGAGAAGCTTGGTGAAATCGGCCTTGACTTCGCTCATCGCCTGAGGTAAGCACTCGAGGTACAGGCGAAAGACAGCTAGCGCACGCAAGTACGCCAGTGCTGCCGTTTCTACTGCAGCACTAAGCTTCATGAGCAGGGACACAAGCGCTTCTGGACTTGGAAGAAGAAATCGGAATTCGTTCTCCAAGTCAGATCGGGCCACGCCAGGGGGCAGGTTGGCCTGAATGAACTGGAAGCGGCGCAGAGTGCACTCCATGATCCCAAGGGACGAGTAAATCACGAGGTTGCTGGTGTGCTGGAGTCCACGGGATAGCTCCTTGCGGCAGTTCAGTGGCAATATGAGTCGCGAGGCGAGCAGCTGCGCCGTGTAGCCGCCGACAGAGTCGATCGTCGCAGACACAGGAGCCTGGATGTCCGCAAGAACCGCATCAAGTGATGTGGAGAGCAAGTTCTGCACCATAGAGGCGACAGAAAACCAACGATAACCCGTCTTGGGTTCGAGCTGAGGAGCCAGGATCTGGAGGAATTCCGCGATGAGACCTGGATACTCGACGAGGAACGTGGCCACGAGCTCCCGAACGCGCTCGCTGCGGACGTAGTCGTTGACAGAGACAGCACCGATGACATTGCGGATAACCTTGACGGTGGCGTTGATGTTCTCAGTGACTCCGTTGTCATTCGCGGCAGCGGCGTCGATGACGGCGACAGCATCAGCTGAGGCCAAAGCAGCGTTCACGCTTGGCTTCAACAAGAATAGACGAAGCGATTGGCGCGCAGGGAGACGAAACAGCCCTGATTCCGTGAAGAAGAGTTTGTGCACAAGGGTCCAAGCCTGGCTTGCCGCACCTTCGTCCTCCGACTTGACCACAGCGATGAGCTGCTGCACAGCGGCGTTGTTGAAGATCGCAGTGCGTCCTCGAGTGTCCAGGTTCTCGTTTTCGAGTACGAGCTTGTCCAGGTGGCCCAGCACCACAGCCATCATATCTTCATCGTCTCCGTCCACGCTCTTGAGCAGCGACGCGGCCAGTCCGCCTTCCTTCAGCGCGAAGCGGTGCACACTCTTGTCTGCACACGAGGCGAGCGCCGCCACCAGCCGCACGTAGGACGCTCGGATCTGGAATGCAGGCGTGGCCGTGTGTACCGTCGCCTCTGGTTCAGTCGCAGTCGCCACCGGCTTCTTCATGCGGCGTCCAGCGATCTTGGTGAACGACGCGCCCTGGAAGTTGAAGATGCGCACGAGCTCACGCGCAGTCGTCGCGCTGACGCTGACGATCGTCGCCATGAGTTCCAGCACGCGGAACTCGATGATGGGCTTGTCGCTCCACGACAGCAGCTTCTCCAGATTCGCGCTCTTCTCGCGCACGATCTTGAGCGCCATGGCCTCGGCGGCGTCCTGCGCCTGGCGCTCGACCAGCTGCACCTGGATCAAGTTGTTCACGACCTCCAGGTAGCGAGCGATGCTCTCACGGTCTTCCCAGCGCGTGCCCTTGCCGCTCTCATCGGGCCAGATGTGCAGCACGGCGTCGGCGTGCGGACTCGCTTCCAGGAAGACCTGGAGGATGCGACTTTCGCGAGTCGCTGCGTCCGCAAAGCGCTGGACGGCAGCGTCGAGTGGCTGCTTTGCGCGCTCCGCTGCGAGCAGGAAATCGCGCAGCACCGCGCCCGCCGCCGCCGCGCTCATGGGCTCCGAGGTCGCCATTTTGAGTCGAATGGAATGGTGCTGTCAAAGGGCAACTTGCTCCAACCACCAAGCGGATATTAAACCTCGCAAACGAGGTGTTTCAGGTGGCTTCCAGTGTTAACTTAAGAGCGACACACACAGGGTTCACTTGTGCGAGACCACGCCACTCTTGAAAATGGAGCCACGCGATGCGAATGGCGAGACGGCGCGCAAGACCGCGGCGCTGCCTGGCTTCGTGTCTACGACGCTGCTGACGTCGTCCGATGGGGTATGTGGAAGTTATGCGTGTCTTGGCGCGGTTGCAGCTGTGGAGGCATTGCAAGACGCGAACTGATGGCTGTGGACGTAGCTCTTCGGAGACAATGTCGAGGAGAAGCGCCTGTCCGACGCGCCGGCGCCGCGTGCACAGGACGCTGACTACAAGCCGCTCTACGACCGCCTGCAAGAGATGAAGGACCAGAAGGACAAAGACTGGAAGGAGAAGAACAACCCGTTCGGTGCGTCGTTGTGCGGGGTGGAGACGTTGACTAGGAGCTAGCTGACCAGTGCTTTCTACTGTGCCACTCGTAGCTCCTCCGAAGGCGCTGGACGACGAAGAGATAGAATTCATTCGCGACTTGGAGAACAGACAGGCAGATAGCGAGAAGACGCGAAAGGCGCAGCAGCAGGACGATCTCGTGGAGTTCAGTACGTTCAATCGCGTTTCCTCCCTGTGGATGACGCGCTCGGGATTGACGACTGTTGTGTCCAGTGCTTGCGCGAGAATCTGCCAAGAGCGCGAGTGCTACTACGGTTGCGGGGGCTCCACCCTCAGGCAAGGTCGCGACTCTGTCGGACGTGGCTCAGAAAAAGCTGCACGAAAAGAAGCCGCCAGCCGCGCCAGCCGTTGTCATCAAGGCAAAGCGGAAGCCGCTGGACAAACCTGCGGATGGTGCTGTGGAGACAAAGAAGAAGAAGGTGCAGAGCGCCGTCAAGGTTACGGCTAGTGTCGGCCTGGGAGGGCTTGTGGGCTACGGTAGTGATAGTGACAGCGACAGTGATAGCCGGTAATGCTGATGGAAGGGTGTGGAGGAATCTTTGACTTCTATTTGGGCAGTTGCGATGCGGGCTTTCGGATTCGCGCTGACGCGAATGGGTTCCTCAACGGCGGCGACGACTCGATCAGGATCCGCGGTTGCGATCGCTGTACGCGTTGCGGTCGGTCCGGTGTTCTCATCACAACGGACGCTTTCGAAAGGTTGGTGATGGAAGGAGCGCCAAGTCTACCGCCAGGCGGCATGAGCCGTGTACCTGGGGGGTTGAGGAGCTTGCTGCTGCTGACTGACGTCGTCTTCAATGCTGGAACACTTCCTGAGGAAGTCAATGGCCTCGCTGGGAAGAGCTGACGGTCGACATTACGCACCAGCAGCGGCATCGTAGGCTTTGGGAGATTTCCTTGCAGCCTTGCTGGCTTGGATTTCTTCGAGGCTGCTGCGAGCGACACGAGGGATGTGCCAGACGGTCCTGGTGTCGTTCGCTTGGATGAAGATGTAGATGATAAGGACGAAGAGTGAGGTCTCGTTAACGTTGGTGGGTTGGACGCTGGCTGTGCTTTCGCTTTGAGAGCACCGAGATCCAGTGTCTTGGCACGCTTGAGGGACGGCTGAGGTCGCGAGCCTTTCCCCAGTTGACCAGGAAGTTGCACCTCTTTGAACCTGTCCGATGACTGT
>JAADVE010000031.1:0-48221 GCA_023334595.1 Pythium utonaiense | reverse complement strand
GGCGCTTGAAGATGCAGGCGGCGCGGCCGAGTTCGAGATGGTCCGCGTGGCTCGCAAGCGCGCGGCGACTGTAGAAGACGAAGGCGGCATGGACAGCGTGCACTTGGCGTCGGTGACGAGCGCCGGCAGCAGCGCGGCCACGGTGGACAGCGACGGTTGGCTGGACTCGGACGACGCGGTCGATGGCACGCGCGACGGATCCAAGACAAGCGTGCACTTCAACACACGCACGAGTGGAGCCAGGCGCGCGTGCGTGTGGAGCTCGCTGTTCGTGGCGCTGGGTGTGGTGTGGAGTGGCGTCGTGTCGATCATGCTACTCAAGTGGCTGTGGTTCTACGTCGGCGCGCTGGAGCCACTGGCCAAGTGGCTCGGACCGACGCTGCGGGCGGAGACGGAGCCGATCTTTGTGGTCCTTGCCGTCATTGTGCCGTTCGTGGTCACCGGAATCCTGTACTATGTGTTTCGGCCGTGGACGCCTCGTCTTAAGTCCTCCGATATGCCAGGCTTCACGACGAAACTGCGTGGACTGCGACGCACCGTGTTCGGGGGCCACATCGACTCCATCGATGTTGCACTGCTCGCTGTGTTTCTTCTCGTCCAAGTGAATACGCTTGCCGGGAAACTGCTCATCGACCAGTATACTGGGAAGCTCGCCAAGTCCGGGTATCTCAACCGCACCGGTCGAGCTCTCGGTATGAACGGCTTCTACGCTGTGGTAAGCTCATTCAATGCTTGAACTCTATAGCGTGAGTAGTCCTTAACGTCGGCGTCTGTGTAGCTTCTCTCGATCATTCTCGTTTCTCGACGCTCCTTCATACACGAGTTCATCAACCTGTCGAGTGAGCGAGCTGCGAAATACCACGTGTGGCTGGGCAACTTCGGCACGGTCGCCTTGACGTTGCACGGTGTCGTCTACATCTACGGCTGGTGGGTTCAAGGCAAACTTGCCGAGTCTTTGATCCCATGCTTCAGCTGTGAACCCGCTCGCGCGTACAAGTCCCTCCGGAACTTTTCTGGTCTCGTCGGCACCGTCGCCCTGATCATTGTCGGTTTGGCGTCTCTCGAACGTGTCCGACGACAGCATTTTCGTCGTTTCACGTTCGTTCACTGCCTAAACGTACTGTTTGTCGTCGCGACATGCCTCCACTACTACCCAGCAGTGTATTGGTTCGTGGCACCCATGCTCGTCTACCTTCTGTATCGCGTCATCTCCGTGTTCACACGGTCGCGCAGTCCGATTGTGAGTGCTCGTGTACTCAGCGACACGATCGTTCAGCTACAAGTTCGTCGTGGAGCGACCGAAATCCTCTCGAAGAACTACTTACCTGGTCAGTATGTGTACATCAAGGTGGACGAGATCAGCAACAACGAGTGGCATCCAATCACGATCAGCTCGAGCCCCATGCGGGATGTCAACACTTTCGCGCTGGACATCAAGGTCCAAGGTTTGTTCACGACTCGTCTGATGGAAATGGTGCAAAGTGGCTCCCTCTCGAGCATCCAGGTCGATGGGTACTACGGCACTGCCATTACGGTGCGTTCCAAAGCTCCTTGTGTTTTGTTTCTCTCCATCCGGGGGATATTCTCACAAGCCAATGACATTGACTGTAGGCCTCAACTGATATGGTGTTCATCGCTGGTGGTAGCGGCATGACACCCTTCTTGTCTGTGCTTGAGCATCTTTGGATCCTTTCTCAGCTTGGCGATGGTGATGAGAAGCTTCCGAGCCGAGTGTGGATCCTGTGGACAGCCCGTGATCTCGCCTTCATTCATGCCCACAAGCCGCTTTTGGACCAAATCCGAAAGTCTGCACCGTGGGAAACTCATACGCGGCTGCACTGGACTGGTGCCGAGACAACAGAGTGCTCAAGCGTACTTGAAGGGCCTGGATATACCCAGCTCTCGAAGCCGACCGTCCGAAGTGATTCCAGTGCTCATGCGTCTTCCACGTTCGTCTTCATTGCGACTCTCACTGGTGCTTTCGTCTGTATGGCATTAGTATTTCTGACCTCCACGCTGAACAATGTTTGGTGGATGAAGCGACTCGCTCTGCTGGGTGCTGGTGTGATTGGGTCGAGCGCGGGTGCTAGCCTGGCGTTGTGGCGATCGACACCCATTCGAGCTGGCTTCGAGCGGGTTGATACTGTCGATGGCGACAGAACACCAACACAGTCTGCAACAGGAACCCACCAAGCAGCAGTGGGAGAACCGATGCCTTTGCCACACGTGGGAATCCACCGATCACGGCCGGATGTGGAGACCTTCCTGCGTGAGATCCACGCTGCCTCGCGGGACTACTCGCGAATCACGGAAGATGTGCACGTTCTGGTGAGTGGCCCCAACGAGCTGCAACAGCGAGTGGCGGCCGCCAGCGCAGGCTTCAGTGCGCCATTCTTGTCGGTGGAGAGCCGGTCGTTCACAGTGTAGTTGAGTTGAGAAGCCTGCATTTGAATGAATGAAAACAATACTTCGTATCGTAAGTGGTAGTGAAGCCATGTCTTGTGAGCTGATTGCTTGTCAACCATGTTGAAGCTTATTTTGGGTCTCGACGCAGATGGAAGAAAACCCAAATTACTGGCGGACGAGGAGAACTGATTTGGACCCCTATCCCTTGACGGACTGTTCTGACGCTGCTTTGTAACGCACTGAATCGAGCTGTGTGGATGTGAAGCCATAGTTCACCTAACCCTACGCTGCATCTCGTCCGCTGGGGGAGTGTTGTAATTGGCCGGGGAGGAGACACCGCCACGTTCAGACGACGAACGCGCGCACGATTTCAGTTTTGGGTTCACGAAACAGACTGGAGCGAGTGCTGTGTTCCCTTGCGGTTGTGGGAGCAAGACGTGGAGGAAGAGAGGGGTCCTGTAAAGGGGATTGGGGAGGAGGAAGCCAGACGCCGCCGGCTGTTCCCTGGCGAGGGCGGAGTGAGGAGGGTCGTCGCCAGCTGTGACGCCCCCCCTGTCCCCAAAACCAGCGCGGTTTGCCCCCCAGAAAGAGCCGTCCACTGTGGAGCACCCGCCAGCACAGCGCCGTCCGTCGTCCCCCTGCGCTGCGGAGCAAAAAGAGAGGAGGAGGGGAGGAAACGTTGAGCGGGCGGAACAGTCAGCAGCTCGACCATCCCATCTATCGCTCCGGAAGTTGGTTCTCCCCCGCCGGGCGTAGAGTGTTTTGTTGGCGAAAAGCCCCAGGTCTTCGCACTCAGCATGGCGGACGACGCGAGTATGCTGGACAACGGCGCGCTGGTGTGGGTGCCGCACGGCGCCGACGTGTGGAAGCGCGCGATGGTGCTGCACCGCGAGGGCGACGAGGCGCAGGTGCGGCTCGAGGCCAACGACGACTTTGCCGGCGGCGAGGAAGGCGGCGTGCTCACGGTCAAGGTGTCCGAGGTCGCGCGGCTCGCCGGCGAAGTGTCGAGCGCCGCGATGCCCATCTGCAACACGTTCACGGCGCGCGGCGTGGACGACATGACCACGCTCAACCACCTGCACGAGCCGGCCGTGCTCAACAACCTGCAGCTGCGGTTCGCGCAGCAAATGCCGTACACGTACACGGGCCAGATCTGTATCGCCGTGAACCCGTACCAGTGGCTGGACCTGTACGGCACGCAGCTGTACCGGCAGTACCTGGAGCTGCCGCGCGACGAGCTCGCGCCGCACCCGTTCGCGCTCAGCGCCATGTCGTACCGCGACATGCAGCGCGAGCACGTCGACCAGTCCATTCTCGTGAGCGGCGAGTCGGGCGCCGGCAAGACCGAGACCGTCAAGATCATGATGAACCACTTGGCGTCCATCTCGGGCGGCGGCGACCGCGGCACGCTGGTGATCGACCAGGTGCTCAAGTCCAACCCGCTGCTCGAGTCCTTTGGTAACGCCAAGACCAAACGCAACGACAACTCGAGTCGCTTCGGCAAGTTCGCGCAGCTCCAGTTCGACGCCTCGGGGTCGCTCGTCGGCGCGCGCTGCGAGACGTACCTGCTCGAGAAGAGCCGCGTGGTCGGCCAGGCCAAGGGCGAACGCAACTACCACATCTTCTATCAGATCTTCCAGCTCGCGGCCGCGCAGCGAGAGCAACTGCGTCTCCACGGAGGCGTGGGCGACTACAAGTACGTGCAGGTGGGACAGCACGCCGAGCTCACGGGCGTGGACGACGCGCAGTGCCTGAGCGAGACCCAGGAGGCCATGGACGTTATCGGCATCACGCGCGACGAGCAGGACGCGATCTTCCAAGTCGTGGCTGCCATCCTCAACCTCGGTGAGCTCAACTACGTGGCCGCCGCGGAGGAGAAGGCCCACATCGAGAACGAGGACGTCGCCGGCCACGTGGCGTTCCTGCTGCAGACCGAGATGGGCGCGCTGCGCAGCACGCTGCTCGAGCGTTCCATCACGGCCGGTACCGAGTCGTACACCATCCCGCTGAACAGCGAGCAGGCCGGCGACGTGCGTGACGCCGTGGCCAAGGGCCTGTACACGCAGCTCTTCGACTGGCTCGTGCACCGCATCAACAAGGCGATCTGCTCGACGCGCAACGTGCGCTCGCACATCGGCCTGCTGGATATCTTCGGCTTTGAGTCCTTCGAGACCAACAGCTTCGAGCAGCTCTGCATCAACTACGCCAACGAGAAGCTCCAGCAGAAGTTCAACAGCGACGTGTTCAAGGTCGTGCAGCAGGAGTACGTGGAGGAGGAGATCCCGCTGGACCTGGTCACGTTCGAGGACAACCAGCCCATCCTGGACCTCATCGAAGGCCGCATGGGTATTGTGAGTCTGCTGAACGAGGAGGTGCTGCGCCCTCAGGCCACGGACAGCACGTTCGTGAGCAAGATGCTGGACGCCCACGGCGACCACCCCAACATTGAGAAGATCAAGTTCAACAACATGCTATTCACGATCCGCCACTACGCCGGCGATGTGACCTACAACGGCGGCGGCTTCCTGGAGAAGAACAAGGACACGCTGCCCACTGATATGGTACAGCTGCTCAGTGGCAGTGCCTCGCGCGTCATCTCCAGCATCTTCACGGCGCCAGCGGACGCCACGCCTGACCGCAAGGGCTCGGGCCGCTCCTCGGGCCGTAAGCAGGGCCGCACGGCAGGCTACCTCGTCGGTAACACCATCGCTGGCGCGTTCCGCAAGCAGCTCACGGAGCTCATGGAGACCATCAGCAAGACGTCGTCGCAGTACGTGCGTTGCATCAAGCCCAACGCCAACAAGAGCCCACATGAGTTCGATCGCCAGATGATCGTCGAGCAGTTGCGTTGCGCCGGTGTGATCGCGGCGATCCGCATCAGTCGTGCCGCGTTCCCGAACCGCTTGCCACTTGTCGACTTCCAGCAGCGCTTCCAGATCATCTGTCCATCGGCGCTGCGCAACGCGTCGTCGGAGGAGATGGTTATTGGCTTGCTCAAGGAGCTGCTGCCCGAGGCGGCTGGCAACACCAAGAACACCAAGTTCGCCATCGGTAAGACGAAGGTCTACTTCAGCTCCGGTCTGCTGCAGCAGCTTGAAGATCGTCGTAACGCGATCCTGAAGCGCCACGCGGTCATGGTCCAGAAGACCATGCTCGCATACGTGGCTCGCAAGCGCTTCCTGGCGAAGCGCGCGGCCGCTATCAAGCTGCAGGCCCGTATCCGTCAGGCTCTGCTCACCAAGCAGTACAAGCGTCTGCGCTGGGCCACGATGAAGGCCCAGGCCCTGCAGCGTGGGCGCATGCAGCGTGTGGTGTTCGCGGCGCTGCTGGCGAAGGTGCGACGAGAGCGAGAGCTGGAACGCCAGCGTCTGGCTAAGATCGAGCAGGAAGAGAGACAGCGTCAGGTCGATCGTCAGCGTGCGCTGGAAGCTGAGCAGGCCCACGATGACGAGTACGACGAGATGGAGCCGGTAAGTGGACGATTGACTATGCTTCGGGTTGATGCTGGATCTGGCACTAAGGGAACTTCACGTAGGAGCCTGTGGAGGATGACTGGAGTGGAGACAGCGACAAGGAAGACCAAGGTGAGCTCTTGCACTGTGTGATGAAATCATCATCTGCGAGCGCTGACATTCCATTTCCATTAATCACAGGCCCCGTGTCACCACACACGCTTCACGCGCTGACGGAGGCGGCTGCTAAGGTTGCTGAGGCTGAAGCCGCCGCGCGCGATGCCAAGCAGGCTGCTGAGGCTGCGCTCGAGCTCAACCGTGAGCTGTCGGCCCAGAACGAGCGCCTGCGTGCGACGCTCTCGTCCAACGTGGCCGAGTACGCCGATGCCGAGCTGTTGCGTGAGAACGAGCGACTCAAGCAGCAGGTTATGCAGCTCCAGAACAAGCTCGTGCGTTCGCAGGAGGTGTCGTTGATCTCAGCGCAAGTCGTGGACAGCCGCATCACGTACCGCGAAGGTCGTCAGTTCGTCGAGTACAAGCTGCAGATCGAGACCAACACACGTGGCACGCTGTTCGTGTGGCACCGCTACAGCACATTCCGCAACCTTGCGGCGACGCTGCAAACCAAGAACGGATACAAGCGCAAGGAGATCCCAGAGCTGCCGAACAAGCAGCTCTTCGGTAACTTCTCCGAGAAGATCATTCAGGAGCGTGTGGCCAAGTTGAACCAGTTCCTCGAGGCCGCCACCAAGGCCGAGTACCTTCAGTGGGGTATCCGTGTGGACCAGGACACGTGCGTGTACAAGCGCCGCGTGAAGAACCCACCATCGCGTGAGAGCATCGCCTCGAACGCCACGACGGCGTCCAGCAGCAGCAACGGCCAGTCGCCGCGTGCCTCCATGTCGTCGCGTCTGTCGTTCAGAAACTTCCGCCGCATCAGCAACGCTGGCGCTGAGAAGTAAAGCTTCGCGGCCGGTAGAACACGCGCGCAAGCCCCCGATTTTGTGAGTGGTTGAGTGTATTAGTATCAAGAGCCGACTCGCGTAGCTCCTGCCCCACAGCACAGAACGTTCTCAGCTCTCACCAAGAAGTACTGGTAGAAGTAGATTGACTGGATTGACCATTGGATTGGATTAGATATCAACGAACAAACAAACACACAAGTGCGTGCGTGCGTCTTCCGTTTGCTTGGCATGCGCGTGGGATTGAATCTTCCTACTCCACGCCGGTACTGCTCTTGCAGCCATCATCACTCCACCGAGTTTCGCACGGCTTCCAGTTCACACTCGTCACGAATCGACTCGACGTATACTCACTATCTCTCTCTTTCTCTGTGCACCTCACACCAACCCGCCCACGTCTTCGCGGTGGCTCATGCGAGACTTGCGCATGGCGTTCTGGTGCTGCTGGAAGCGCTTGAACGACTCGTTGCCGGAGCCGTTGTCGTCGTCATCCGTGTCACTACCGTCGTCGTCGTCGTTACCTCGGCTGGCCTGGTACTTCGCTCCGGGGTTGTTGCGTCTGTGCCAGCCCTTCTCATCGAACTGGCGACGCAGCCTCAGCATTTGGTCGCGCGGGGCAGTGCCGTCAGCGATCATCATCTGCAGCACGTCGCTCTCTTCCTGCGTGAATGCACGCTGCTTGGTCTTCATGTACCCTGCTCCGCTGTCTTCGTACTCGTAGTCCGAATCGGAGTCGTCCGAGTCCGATCCCTTGTTGCGACTGCTGCTCTTGTGCTTGAGATTGCGAGCACTGCTGCTCTTGCCTCCTCCACTGGATGGCTTGGTCTGGAACGAGTCCCACTTCATCTGCACGTATGCGTCCAGCGCCGGAGGGAATATCCACTCGCCGCTGAGGTTCTTGAACGCATCCGGGAAGTCGTTGGGCAGATCGTGGAACACCTCCTCCAGCTCCGTGACGAAGCGCGCGCTGTCGATCACGAGCCGCGAGCCCATGACCGTGTAGCAGCCTGGCGTCTTCGCCACTGCCTTGCTAATGAAGCGGTCCACGTAACGCATCACCATGATCGCGTTGTACTCCGTCACGTACTTCTCCAGTTCCTTCTGCGCGTTGATCGTGATGGTCTGGGCCGTGAGCTGAGGTGTCAGTCGTGACAGACGCATCGAGTCGCGCACCTCCTTCTCGGCCTGCGTGAGCGACGACGACGACGCCGACATGCTCTTCTTCTTACTGCGGGGCCGCCGGCGTGTGCTACTGGAGCTGCTCGCAGAATGAGAGCTGTCGGGCGCTGGCGTGCTCGCATGCAGCGCCGTCCCAGTATCCAGCGAACGTGCCTGCAACGACGCCGAGGACGACGCCGTGGAGGAGGAGGACAGCGAGCGAGGCTGCGGGTCGGGGATCGCTTCAATGATGTGGAGGTCCGAGCCGATAGCACGCAGCACGGGATGCGGCTCCGCGGAGGAGATCCGGTCGTTGAAGCGCTTGTGGCTGGGCTTAATAATAGGCTCGCTGCGTCCCACCGGCGAGATCTGCTGCGCGGCGGCAGGTTCCTCCAAGTGACTTCCGACCGTGAACGATGCCGACTTGAACGACATCGTTTTGTTGCTCGGCTTGGGCGTCATGGCGTCGGTGGTCGAGGCCCCTGCGTTGAAGTGCACTGACTTGCGTACGGGCTCAATAGTCAGGTCCTCCATAGCCGCCGCGACAGCCGCCGCGGCCTCCGGTGCGATCGGCCGAGCCGGTCTCGGAGGCGGCGCACGGCGAGGCGTCGACACGTTGCCTGCCGAGCCGCTGGTGTTGGTGCGCGGCCTGCTTGTGGCGCCGTTCTGGTGGCCGTTCTGGCTCTGGCTCAGGAGCTGCGGCGTGCTCATGGCCTTGTGCTGCGACGCGCGCATGGCCAGCATCTTGCTCTCGCGCAGCATGCGTCTCGCGCGGTCGTCGCTGTCGTCGTCGTCGCGCTCGTCGTCCGTGCGCGACTTGTTGCTTCTGGCGCGGCGGCCGTTGGCGCTGCCTCCTCCTCCTCCGCCGCCGCCACTGCTGTCGTTGGACGACTTGAGGAACTCGCGCAGCAGATAGAACACGCTCGCGCTGCCCTGGGGCCTCGCCACCATGGACACGCCGCCCTGCAGCGACTGGTTCACGAGCCCGTCGGGCCCGTCGTACAGCTGCTTCTGCGCCTTGCGGTACGTGTGCGTGAGGAAGAGCAGCTTGATGAGGAAGTGGTGCAGCTCCACGGCGCGCTCCTTCACCACGCGGTCGCTCTTGGCGCCAAAGAGCCGCCGCCCCGGGAACGGCAGGTCGTGGAGGCCGCGCGCGAACACGCGCGAGGCGTCGTCCGACACGAGCTCGTGCTTGTCGTCCTTGAGCACGCGCTGCACGTCGTCGCGCAGGCGGCGGAAGTCGGAGTACTCGCGGCGCACCTGCCACTCGTCGGCGTCCTGCTGCACCTTAATGACGTAGAGCGTGTGGTCGGTCTCCGTGAACTCGACGTGGCTGATGGACACCACGAGGCGGCTCATGGCGGACGCACTGATTGATGCTCGCGGAGGAGCGGACGCACTGATTGATGGAAGAGAAGAGACGGAGCACGCGCCGATGGATAGCGGAGACTCAGGCCGACGGGGCGATTGGGTCTAGACTGGTGGGCGCGGTCGACTGCTCAGCGAGGTGTGGGGAGAGCGCGGCGGTTCGCGCGTGGAGGATACGATGGAGAGCGCTGTTGGTTCGTGTCGATATACCACACGGACACACACACAGCGACCGACGGGAGGGAATGGTGCTGCCGTGGACGCCGACGATAATCCACTCGGTGGCGCCACCTGCAAATCGTACTGCAGCGGATGCAAGCCACAATCAATCGACAACAGCAGCAGCAGCAGCAGCGACGCGGCGACCCCGCGACTCGCCAGTTTTTCGACCAAGCCACAATGGGGGTCCCCCAGCGGATCGAATGCTCGCAACCCTTCCCCTTATTCAACACTTTCATGCCGCCCCGCCAGTGGCAAGGATTGAGGGGAAGGAAACAAGTCAGAGCCCGACTTGAGGAAGGTGGTTTCGGCTAAAAAGTATGCCAGAATGGAGAGGTTTTAACCCCCCACATTTCTCCCAGAACAGCCGAAAATGCCCAACCGAGCTGATCAGAGCCAAGGGCATGTGGGTGTGGGTATTTTCATCCAATCGCCAGCTGTTCCTTGCCGTGTGGTCTTTACGGGTGTTGGTCGTCCACTTCCGACGCCTCATGCCACACCGCACAAGATGGCGGCGGCGATCTTGAAGCGCGCGCACGAAAGCGTTGCGCTGCCCACGAGAATCCACCAGGTGATGGCATCGTTCTCTCTCACGGGATTCTGTAGCGGCGTGTGGCGGGCTGGAGCTGACAAAATGTGGAATATGGCACGGGCAGGTCGTGGATGTCGCGGTTGGAACCAGAGTGGTCGTCGTGGGTGACATCCACGGGTGCTTCGATGAGCTGCAGGAGCTGCTGCTGAAAGCGCAGTACGATCCGTCGAAAGATCGCTTGGTGTTCGTTGGAGATCTCGTGAACAAAGGGCCCAAGTCGCTCGAGGTGTCTGGTGCAGAAGATCGAGGACGTGAAGAGCATCGGCTCGGAGCAGGATTTCTCACGGTGCTTTTACTCGTGTGCAGGTGGTCCAGTTCGCACGACAGCACTCCGTTCTATGCGTGCGCGGCAACCACGATGATGCTGCGCTGAGCGCGTACTACGCATGGAAGAGCAGTGCGGATGAAGCGTCTCTGGGCAAGTACGACTACGTGCGTCGGTTCTCTGACGAAGACGTCACATACATGGAGCAGCTGCCGTTCACCATTACGCTTCCAAACCAAAACGCCATCATCGTGCATGCTGGTCTCGTTCCCGATGTGCCACTCGAGCAGCAGGATCCGCTTCACATGTACAAGATGCGATGGCTGGTGCGCTCTCGGGACGCCGGGAGTGGCAATACATCTGCATGGACGGCAACCGAGAAGAAGCCAGTCGATACGACAACGACCACTGTGGAGGTGAAGGCGTGGGCGACGCAGTGGCGCGGACCGCTGCACGTCATTTTCGGACACGATGCAGTCCCAGGCCTGCAGGTACGTACGTGTCATGCCCAGCGAAGAATCTGCGACGTGTGAGGATTCTGAGTCGGATTGATCATGTGCAGAAAGAGCCATTCGCCACCGGTTTGGACACGGGGTGCTGCTACGGTCGACAGCTCACGGCCTGTATTTTACCGGTGAGTGATGTTGACGTGGCGCGATTGATTGATGGAGCTGAAGATTGACGATGGATGTTCCCCACAGGCCCACGACATTGTGTCGGTCGACGCTCATGCCGTGTACTCCGCTGTACCGGACAGCCAGGCAGGCGACCGACCGACAGCTTCAAGTTGAAGGCAAACTTCGCTTCAGTTTCGTTATATTTGGAAACGATGAGATAGAAATAGAAACATCAGTCCTTCCATCAATTACCAACCGACATCCGTCACTCGACGCTGCGGATAATCGAATATGCACAGCGGCAAGGCGACAGCGACGCGGGATGCGGTGGCTCGCCATGCCACGCAGAGCAGGCTGCTCACCGGCGCGACTGGCGCACGCAGCAGCGCTGTCTCCTCCGCTGCGCCACGAGGTTCGCTGAAATCGGACGCGTCTGCGTCGTCCTCCTCTTCGTATGTGAGACCCACGAGTGAGGCGGCGGTGGTGAAGAAGAAGGTGGACGAGATCCTCAAGCGCATGCTGCCGCACTCGATCGTCCAGTGCTACGACAAGATCAGCGCGACGCTGAAGACGGAGGTTGTCGTGAGTGTGAACGGGCAGGTTCTCGAGGCTATGGAACGAGACCAAGGCCCACTGAATGCCAAGTGGACAGCACAACAGGAAGCGGTGCTGTCGTCCATGGCTTCTTCCAAGAAGAAACCAGCCACCGCACGGCAGCATCCCTTCCACTACGCGCGCTGTGTCCAGTACGCATGCCCTCAGCCCGAGCTGTCACTGAACGAAAGCTTCAAGACACTTGACGTGACGCTCACGTCCACAGCCTCTGGTGTCAGTGCGCAGTGGTTCAAGCCACCGTCCACGGTGCTCACCAAGAAATCTTGGCATCTCGTTGCGGAGACGGACCGGAAGATCGGACTCGCGCTCTATGAGATGCCCCTCGGACCGTGGGGCGCTAGCTCTTTCGTGGTACTGGTGTGGGCGAAGACACTGGAAGTCGTCAACATATACTTACAGCTCCACGTCGCAGAGATGCTGTACAACTGCCCGTCGCGTGCCATCCGCATCCTCGCTGACGACGTGGACACAGCGTATGGGCTCCACTCGTTCACAGCGGCCGTCACGATCCGCGACTTCCACTCGAAGTACTGGGAGCACGAGGTCTTTTCCATCCAGTTTCCGGCACTTACTGGCGCGCAAGATACCGCCAGCGTCGACTTGCTCGATGAAGAGGTAATTGCTATCGTGGCGGTTTACTCAGTGGTGATTCTGATAACTTGCGTGTTTTGCAGAGTGGCTACCGCGACCGTGCGCGGTTTATCACTTCACCAGTGGGGACGTCTCTTGCTACCGACGCCATCTCCGTCTCGCTAGAGTCTGCTATCATCGTCGACTTCACGCTCTGGGAGTCGGCATGCAACCCAGTCTGGGGCTTCTCGAAGCTTCTTCCGATCGCCACGCGAGAAGCTTCTCGCACCGCGAGCGACTTCTCCATGAGTGTCGCAGGAGAAACGCGGGAGCTGCTTGAACTACGATACAGCGACGCAAGCCGAGGAAACACATTGAAGATAATGCTAGAGAAAACTCAAGCGAGTGGCACTACAGCAAAGAAGCAGAGTGTGTTCGTCAAGCAGATCTCACTGGATCTGAGCATCGCATTCATCAACAAGACGTTCAGCACAAACTACGCCGTGAAAACTAGAGCTGGCAAATAATAGCGTCCATTAATACGGTGAGGAAGAGAGAACTAGGGCGTCTTGACACTGCATCAAAGATACCTGCTCAACGTAGATCTAGGCGCAGGCTTCCGACCCTCTCTCACTCGGGCATTGGAGGTTCAGTGCTCGTCGGAAGACGACGATGGCTTCGTCGTGCTCACCACGGGCGTTCAAGAGCTTACCCAGTAGCGAGAGACTTGGAAGAGAGTCAGGCTCTAATGAGACCGATCGGTGGATTGCCGTCTCGGCCGCTGAAGCATCTCCCTTCCCATCGAGGGCCTTAGCGTAGTGGTACCATGCTAGGGCATTCGTGGCGTCCAACTCAAGAGACTTCTTCAGTTCTGTAGCAGCCCCTGTGAAGTCTCCCTTCGTGAGCAGCGCGACACCAAGATCGTGCCAGGTCGCCGCTCGATCCAATGGAAGGTCGAAGCTCGCTTGCTCAGAGTACATTGAGTCCACACGAACTACTTCACCCGGTGTCGTATCCGGAACTGTGGCGTAGACGGCACTGTCTAAGTCTCCACTTAGGTCGCTCGGGTGGAAGCTGGAAGTGTCCATCGGTGATGAACAGTCTTCCATTTCGTGCTCTTGCTGGTTGTCTTCACTCATAACAAGGCTGTGCTTGCCCAAATTGCTGCTCACAAAGCTGCTCATGTCCAGCTCACTTTCATGCAAGCTGGGGATGTGGTCGACGTCGTTCATGGACGAGGCTGGGGAATATCCTTGCTGCTCGAACTCATCGGCTAACTTGTCATACTTCTCCTTCTGAGCCTGGGCCTCGGCAGCCTGGCGCTTGCTCTCATTCAGTGCATCGCTGATTTGCTTCTTAGCGACCAGGAGCTTCTGCATTTTCATCTCCAGTTCGATCTCATGGTCGTCGTTGGAAGCTTGATTGTTCACGGACCCACTGCCCTCCGAGTCCTGGCGATCACTCCACGGCGATCTCGGCTCGTAGGTGTCAATGTCTGTGTGGGCTAGTCGGTCACGACGGCGCTTCATCTCCCGCTGGCGATCAAGCACGGTCCGCTGTTCGTCCGTGCGCTGCACTTGTGTGAAATGCATGGAAAAGCCGCTCGGTGCCTTGATGAAGTTGGGCTGGTACGCTGACGATGCAGTGGTGACAGCGGATACACCAGAGCGAATGGTGTTGCTGGAGGATGCCGTGCGGCATGCGCGAGGAGACAATGTTGCACTGCGCAGCATCCGAGACGACGGAGGAGGTGTCGTAATGGGTGAGGCTGGCGTCCGCGGGCGATGCTTCGTGCGTGGCGACAGCAACGGGCTGTGCTGAGCAGTCACGTGTGGCGACAAGTCCAGCACTGAGCGACTGCGGCGCGGACGGTGCTGTGGAGACGAGTTGAACGGAACCAGATCCTCGAACACTGCGTCCGTTTGCGCGCGATTCTTCGCCGCCAGGTTCTGCGTCTGCGGGTTCATCTGCGCGATGGCTCTGCTCGTGTAATGCGACTGCAGACGGCCGTAGCAGCCTGAGCACACCCGCTGTGGGTGGAAGAGGCCCAGGTGCTTGAGCGGGACCGAGTTCTTCGAGTGGCGACCGCACACCGACTCTCCACAGTTGCGGCAGTGGTGGCGGTTCTTGAAGTAGCCGAACTTCATATCACACACGTGGCAGCTCTTGCTGAGCTTCCACACGGGCGGCAACGGCCGTGTGGCGATGCCGTCCAGAGCCGGATCGTCCATCGAGCGCTGTGAAGAAGACGATCCCGAGTCGCCGATGGAGACGGGGTATCCGTTGTCCCAGCCGCGGATGACCTCCTTGCGGTCCTTCGGCTGGTCGTGGCCGCTGTCCGTCGTGGTCTTGGACGCGAGACTGGACTGGGATGCCGCCGGCACGCGGCTCAGCGACCGCACCTCCTGCTCGAGCATGCTCAGAAACACCTTGGCACTGCGTGAGGTCACAAAGTCGTCGGCGATTTCGGTGGCCGTCTTGCCGTCGGGCGTCTCGGCCACCACGGCCTTGGGGAAGAACTTGAGCACGGACTTGAGCGCGTCTAGCGGGAGGTCCTTCCGCACCGCCAGGTGCAGCGGCAGCAGCCCCGCGAGGTTGCGCATGGCCGCGGCTTCCGGGAACGCCAGCACGACCTGCTGCAGCGCGCGCAGCGGCACGGCGCGGTCCGTGCAGAGCCAGTGGAGCGGCGTCATGGCGAAGTCGTCTCGCTGCTGCGCGAGCTCTGGCCGCAGCTGGATCGCGTGCAGCAGGTCGCGGTACTGGCGCCTCTCGGCGAGCTGCAGCGCCGCTTTCGCGTGGAGCGCCGAGGCGCCGCCCGTCCAGGACGTGGCGGCACGCATGCGAGAGGTCGAGGGCTCCATGTCCAGCGCAGGAACAGTGAGTAACGCGGCGATAATCTCGGACTGCGCGTGGGAGGGAGAGAGCTGGAGCGTGGTGGAGAGATGGAGATGTGTGGAGGAGGAGTGGAACCCACGGCTGGAAGAGGAAACGCCAACGCATGCGAGGCACGCCAACGAAACAGACCGAAAACACCAACAGAACCGAGACGAGTGACGCGGGTTGGAACCCACCTGAGGACGGTGTGGTCAGTGGTGGGAACCAGTTTGTGAGTCAGAGCACGTTTTGATGGTGGAAAGAAGCTTCCGCGCGCGCAATTATGGAAGCTCGCGGGCGGAGATGCGCGTCCACACTGGCGGCGACTGTGGCCGCGCACATGGCTCCGCAGTGGAGCGGGGGGTGGGAGGATCGCCGCACGTTCGCTCCACTCGCGCGAGGCTTCCACGGAATTTGCGACGCAGCACGTCAGATCAGGTCTCGGAGGTTCTTGAAGTGCGCAGAGATCAGCGTTCAGAGGCGAGAGGCACTGGAGGCGGCGTGCTGCATGGTCCTCCCATGCTGATAGTAACACTGCGAGGAGGTCGCTTCAGCGAATGCATGCAAGCGTTGGCTACCAGTGTCAACCATCATGTTCGCTGTAGGTATGTGCGGGGCTGGCGGGTGGGCTGGTTGGCGGGTGCATTGGTCTCTGCGAACGGGCATTTCTCTACCGCAGCAGCCAGTATCGGATGCGTATTGGACACCAGCTCGTGGCGTTGCGTGGCGCTATACTGTTGGGGAACTCTCCGCGACTTGGCCGCGATGTCTGGTACTATACAGGGCTTGAAACACCTGCGGCCCTACTGTAGTTTCTTTGGTGTTGAGGAGCTGCGGCAATGTAGAAGTCTCGACTCACAGGACACTCATCGGGCTATCGCATCAATAGAACACCACGCTATGACTGACGAGAGCTCTCTACTCATCTTGGTCGGTCGTGTTGTGCTCCATCCCCTGTGCCTCGATCAGCATTTGAGCAGGGTCCATTGACTACCCCACCACCATCAACTCGCCTCCCATGTTGAAGCCCAAGAAAGGACGAGCAGCCATCCCACGTATCGACTATCTATTGGCTATAAATCTTGCAATTCCATCTGTGATTGGCTATAAATGTGTGGTGACGTGTCTGTCGATGGCTAAGGTTTTCTCGAACGTTCTCCTGGTCGGATCGTCAGCAACGTGTCACGCGCTTGTCGGTTCGTCCGCCACAGCGGATGCGACGGGGATCGCCCACGACAACCAACGACCGACAGAACTGCGAGAGCGTCAACAGTTCACTATCTGCGCGTGCACACGCGAGTCAGCATGACACAACCAACACGTAGACCGCCAACAAAACGCGCGCGCCGGGCGACGATGATCGGCTCGTACTCCTGGCTCATGGCGACGACGATGCTGCTGGTGCTGCTTCTGGCGACGGCAGCGGAGGCCATGGACCCATCGAAAGACTACTACAAGATCCTCGGCGTGAAGAAGAGCTTCTCCGACCGCGAGCTGAAGAAGGCGTACCGCACGCTGGCGCTCAAGTACCACCCTGACAAGGCGGACGACGCAGACAAAGAGACCGCGAAGAAGAAGTTTGTGGAAGTCTCCGAGGCGTACGAGGTGCTCTCGGACCAGAAGAAGAAGGAAGAGTACGACGAAGCACGGGCGTTTGGCGGCGGGCGTGGCGGTGAACGTCCCGGGGGAGCGGGTGGCTTCGGCGGCGGCGGTGGTCGCTCGTTCGACGATTCGATGAACGCATTCAACAAGATGTTCGAGCAGTTCATGGGTGGCGGTGCCTTTGGTGGTGGCGGTCGCCGACGCGGTGGTGGGGGACACCACGAGTTCCAGTTCAGTGGAATGGACGGCTTTGGCCAGGGCGGATTCCATCCTGGTGGTCATGGAGGACAGCCACAGCAGCCTCAGCAACTCTACGCCAAGGACTCCGCTGTGCGCACGCTGTCAAAGAAAAAGTTCCCAGGGAAGGAGGCGAACAACGAGTGGCTCGTCGAGTTTTACTCAGCAGAGGACCAGGCGAGCGTCAAGTTTCGCGACAACTACGAGAACATCGCTCGCGACTTGTCTGGAAAGGTCAAGGTCGGTGCAGTCAACTGCGACAAGCACGCCAAGTTCTGTCGGTCCATGGGTGTGGATGCGTACCCGACCTTCGTCTACGTGTGGGAAGGAGATGTCGCCAAGTACGACGGCGAACTGGACGAGTATACTGTCTACAACTTCGCGATTGAAAAGCACATTGCGCGCTTGAAGAAGATGCGAGCGAGCGGTGCGATTGAGAAACTTCACTCGGGCAGCGAAGCCAAGCTGTGCAATCTGGGCAAGGATGCGAACCCGTCGTCATCGTCGCTGTGTGCTGTGTTCGTTCTCTCTGGTGACGCTGCT
The DNA here is from genome assembly GCA_023334595.1 of Pythium utonaiense. Classification (NCBI taxonomy): domain Eukaryota; phylum Oomycota; class Peronosporomycetes; order Pythiales; family Pythiaceae; genus Pythium; species Pythium utonaiense. Next base: position 30,741 of record JAADVE010000031.1, on the reverse strand, counting down.
CGTCGTGCGAAAGAGATGGAGATCGCACAGGAGGTGGCGAAGAAGTTCCGCCAGTCCAAGGAGCTGAAGTTCGCCTACGTGGACTGGAAGACGCAGAACCGCGCCCTGAAAAAGCTGGTGGACGCCTCGAAGGCGGATCCGACGATGGTCATCCTCCGCTCCAAGAGGAGCAAGGTGCGGGCCGGTGCGCACCCACACAGCTCCTCCTTCTCAGCTGAAGCACTCTCCTCGACGGTCGAGCGTGCCTTGGGCGGAGACCTCACGCTGAAGGCGGTGGATGCTACCATCCACTTCAAGTAGACGCTGGCAGCCAGCCACACATGAATTGTTCTATTTTCCGCTGGTGCTTGGCGCCAAAATTTACGGAATGGATCTTGCGATATTTTATAATACAGGTTGAGTTATGCGTTTGTAGAGGTTGCTGCTGGCGGGCGGTTGCCCGTTGAGGGTGGCGATGGCGTGCTCTTGGAGGATCGAGGGGAGCCAGCGACGACGAACGCGGGTCTAAAAGCACACGCGCGACTCGACATCGAGTCTAACGGCCGTGCCTCGAAGCAGATCGGTCCCCACGTGACCTCCGTCGATCCGCACACAACAACCAACAACATGCAGGGGTACAAGGCCGCCGCCATGAGCGGGACCACTGGAGCGAAGACCGCGCCGCGCGCCACCAACGCCTCGGCGGCGTCCAACGGATCGGGTGCCGCGATCGCCAACACCAACGGCGCCAACACCAACGCCAACAAGAAGACTAACGCCAAAAAGAAGTGGGTCTATCGGATCGATTGGCGCGTAACCCTCTATTTGTTGGACGCGTAACTCACCAACGTAACCCCTTCCGTCGCTCTGCAGGCCAGCAGCTCCGGGCGCCGACAAGACCAAGGCCGCGAATGGCAACGGCGCCAGCGACAGCAACGGCGCCGCGCGCTCGGCGCCCCCGCCAGGCTTCGCGCCGGCCTCCAAGGCGGCAGCTCCCACGGGCTTCAGCGGTGGGTTTTTCGTCGACGGCCTGGTCGTCCGCGGATGGGTCTGTGGGAAGATCGGCGTGCTGACGATTGTGGTGTGGTGACTGCAGACTCGCAGCAGCGCCTGCTGCGCCACCGCGCGCTCTTCGCCTTCCGCTTCCTCGTGGGCAAGGCTGTGGACGTGACGCTCGTGGACGCGTCGCGCTACGTGGGCGTGCTGGACTGTATCGACCCGGACGACTTCTCACTCGTGCTCAAGAACACGCAGCGGAAGATTGACAGCAGCGACGCTGCTACTGCTACTGCCGCCAGCGAACCCTTTGACAGCGGCAGCACGGTCGTCTTCAAGCGAGGACAGATTGCCCACATCTCGGCCGATGGCGTCGTGAACTACACGGAAGGACCGGGAGTCGCCGTCGCGAGTGCCGGCGCACCAGGCTTCCGCACGGACACGGAGATCAGCGGCCGCAGCCACGAGCACCTCTTCGGTCGTGAGCTCCAGTCGGCGGCGTCATGGCTGGATCCTCAGCTCGACTCTGGTGAGCTGGAAGACCCTCACCGACGTGCGTCGGGCAAGGTAAGTAACGCCGGAGTACACCTCCAAAGACAGGAAGGGATGATGACACTCACGTTGATTTGCGTGCTGTCGTACGAGTAGGGAGCGTGGAACCAGTTCGAAGTGAACGAGAAGCTGTTTGGTGTGGTGTCGTCGTTTGATGAAAACCTCTACACGACAAAGCTGGACAAGACCAAGATCTCCAACGAAAAGTCTCGTGAGGCAGAGCGACTGGCGAGAGAGATCGAGCGGGAGACCACCGGCAACTTCCATCTGCAGGAAGAGCGTGGCCAGGCTGTTCACGGCGGTGACGACCTGGATGAGGAGGCCAAGTACAGCTCTGTGGACCGCAAGGACCAAGGTGTGTGCCATGCTTTTCGCGATAGATGGAGCATTGCGTGGCGACTAATTTTTCCTTTTTTCCTTCCTAGCGCGGAATCCAAATGCTTATGTCCCTCCTGCTCTTCGCAATGCGTCGCGTCCAGGCAGCGCAGCTGCTGCTCCATCGAAGCCAATCTCACCGAAGGTTCCTGCGCCTGCGGCGGCTTCTGCTCCTACTCCAGCCGTGGTAGCAGCACCTGCTCCTGCCTCCACGGAGACACCAGCTCTACCATCCGCCACCGCTCCACCGGCTCGCAAACCGATCTCCTTCAGCGAAGCGGTCACTGGTCGTCCAGCAGCTCGTCCTTCACCGACGATCGCTCCTGCGGCGGCTCCATCGGCTGCTGGTACCAAAACAGGCGCGACGAAGACAGAGCAAAAGTCGACGGCTTCGCCCAAGAAGCAGCCCTCACCAAAGTCTGAAAAGGCTGCGGCCAAGACTACCTCCCCTTCTGCGACGAAGAAGGACTCCAAGCAGACCGGTAAGCCGACTGAGAAGAAGGCGACCACGGGTTCCGAGAAGAAGTCAGGCGATGCTAAGCCAGATGAGAGTAAGGCAGAGAAGAAGACTGAGGCGTCGAAGACAGCAGAGGTCGCTGCTGCCGCTGCTCCGAAGACGACTACGGCGGCCCCAAGCACTCCTCTGAAGAAGCTGAATCCAAATGCGAAGGAGTTCAAGCTCAGCGCGAAGGCGGTCGAGTTCACACCAAAGTTCGCCACCTCACCCGCAGTACCAGCCGTCGTGTCTTCCCCATACAGACAACCAGCCGCGGGCCACTACGGCCACATGCACCCCCCACCGCCACACCCAATGGCTGGCATGGGATACTCCCCTGCGCCAGAGGAGTGGATGTACGATGGTGGCATGATGTTGGATGAGACCGAGTACGCTGCAGCAGCTGCCCACGCCTACATGGGCTACGGTATGCCGATGATGCCGAACGCTGCCATGATGCAGCAGCCAATGTACCCACCGATGATGCCTCCGCAGCAAAATGCCCGAATGGGGCGCGGCGCGGGCGGGGCCGGCAGCTACGGCTACTCCCAGCCAGGCATGTACAACCAGCGTGGATACTACGGCCAGGGGGCTGTTCCAGGTGAGTCATAATCGGTAGTTGTGGTTTCACTAGAGAGGAGTGTGCATGAACTCAGCCACGTCTGCTTGTGCTCCAGGCGCCATGCCCTACCACCCTGCTGCCGGCGCTGTTCCAGGTGTGCCTCAGCCGCCGCTCCCTCGTGAGCCAAGCCCAGCGGACGCTGCTGCAGCCTCGGAATCGTCGTCGGACGTACCTGCGTCTCCTTCTCCTGTTTCATCTGTACCTCCTGCTAAGTCGACGAGTGGGTCAACGCCGTCGAAGAAATAGAGGATATGATATTGGCCCATTGCCATCCATGGTGCGACCTTGTGAACTCCAGCGTGAATGTCTGTCTACAGCGTGTCGTTGTGGATTCGAGAGAACATCTCCGGTGTGTGTCCAACCGTTTCACAGCTCGGATTGACTGGAAGAGGCGCGTGGATTTAGATCAATGCACCGAGATTGGAAGCGCTTCTTGGCGGCGAGCCCGGACGAAGGAGGAGACGAAAGACGATGTTGCCACCCATCTACAAGCAAGCCAACAACGTGGAATCCCTCAAGCGGCGAGGCAGCTCGCCTTCTTCAGGTGACGCTTCAGGCTGTGAGTCGCGATTGAGGTAGGGTGTGATGATTACTTCCGAGGCTGATGTGTTTCCCTGGCACCGCAGTGAGTCGCCTGGAACGTGTCGAAGCTGAAGGTGCCCATGGCGGCTCCAGTGGCTACTTGACGGAGAGGATCCAGATGCTGGAACGAGAGAACGAGTTCTTTCGCAGTGAGCTGCTGCACCTGCGGCAACTTGCGTCGAATAACAACCACCAGAGAGATGACGAGAAGGTGAGCACACTGCAACGTCATGAGATGCGGAGCTCGGTGTCTGACTATCTTTCCAATCTCGCATGCGTTGTGAAGATGACTTTGAGTAAAGGTACGACGTGTCCAAGACATTCCCTGGTCTTCGAAACTTGCTAATGCGATTCTCAGTGACGGATGAACTGCAGCGGCTCCTTCATGCCTTCAACAGCAAAATCCAAGCTGACGGGATCTCCCAGCAGCGTGAGCAGCAGAAGGCAGCGCTGCTCTTTGCCGAACTCTCTCGCCTGGGCCACGCCATGGAAAGCATGGACCACACAGTGCGTAGCCTCAGCGACGATACGCGACGCAAGCTTGACCAGCACGAGCAGCAGCTAGCACTACTAGCATCATCTGCGCAAAGCAGCGGATACCGTGGAGGCTCACCGACCAAGCGATCCCAAGAAGAGGTACGGAAGGCTCTGCTGCGTTATGAAGCGCATCACTCACTTGCGTGTTTCATTAGAACCACCGACAGAGTGAGGAGATCCAATGGATGAAGCACGCGCTGTCACAACTGCGAACGGAGATCGAGTCAGATCGCAGTGAGCGTTGGAAAGTTGAGTCGGAGCGGAGCCAATGGGCTGCTGATCTGCGTGCTGCAGTGTCCAAGACGGACGCCAACATGGATGCTCGCATCGCGTCGCATCTTGAACGCGTACACAGCAAGCTCATGACTGACAAGATGGAGATGATGCGTGCGCTGGATGAGTACCGGGAGCTGCTCACTGGCGCAGACTTCAAGCGGATGTCCAGCCAACTCATGGAGTTTACGCGCATCAACGACCACTTGCTCGCCCTGGAGCGGTGGATGCACACGGAGCTTAGCAAAATCAAGCGCGTGCTGCAAGCCACCCAGGCAGAAAGCGACACTCGCTTTCAAACCATCGTAACCGAGTGTGGCGCGGCCCTCAGGCTCTGGAGTGGGGTGATACAGCAGCAGGACGACGACTGGCGTGTGCAATTTGCGAGTGTCCACGATGCCGTGGCTGAGATGGCGCAGCATGTGCAACGGAAGATCTTCGCGTTGGAGGAGGTGGTGCCGATGGAAGTACGCGCCCGTCAGAAGCACGATGAGAAGCTGCGTCGTCGTATGGAGACTGCAGTGAAATCGCTCTCTCGGGCGATCGAGAGCACGCGAAGCGAAGTCGCGGTCGTCGTTGCCACGCGCTCCATGTCGGCCGTGCTGGGCCAGTCTCAGCTCCTGGACTCTACCGATGCTTTGTCCACGCAATTGCAGACCCGCGTAGATGCACTCGAGGCATCGTACGGGAAGCTCATGAAACAAGTCGACGAGCAGCATGCTGCATTGTTGGTGAGACTCGAACTCGACCAACAGCCTACGAAAGCAGTGGAAACGGTGACCTGTGCCACCAGCACCGATGGCGAAGGCGCAAAGAGCGATGGCAGTGGAACAACAGGCGCGGCGATTGTACTGTCAGAGTCGTCATCCCTTCAGGGAGAAGCTGCAGTGGCCATCCAAGCCATTTCAAGTCAGTGGCAAGCAGACATTGCGCTTCGCCTGTCCGAGATCTCCGAGGCGTTTATGGGGGAGCTCACTGCTCGCCACAATGATCTCCTCTCCAAGATCGAGGCGTTGGAGGCTGACCAGGGTGACGCCATCGCGAGCTTACGGCAGTGGACAGTAACCCACGCACAGGAATGTCGCCAGTGCTACGAGTATTTCCAGTGGACGCTGCAGCAGTCTCAGGAAGACGCCGCCGTGCAGCAGACGCTAGCACGAGTAGTGGACTGTGTCGTTGAGGCAGTGGGGAGCACCCAGCGAGGCGTGGTGTAAATAATCGTATTGTACATGCACTTAAACCACTTAAACCACAACATGAGCTCCATCATACTCCTCTCACGCCGCCTTGATGCGGCCAGAGGCTGAGCGCCGCATCGGGGATGGTGCGCCGACTGGTTCTTTGCTACTGACCGCAGTTGATGCCCCTGCAACGCCCACACTACGATTGCTCAGGATCGACCGGGCAGACGAAGGCACGACGACAGCGCGCGGAATCCCTGAAGAGACTGAGGAGGACGAGCCAGGAACGAGGTCCTGCGGTGGTGTGATCGCCACGTACCACCCCCACTGCGGCGACTCAGTCTGTCGCTCGAAGGGTCCCGTCGGTGTTCCGGCGCCTGGAAGCTGCGGTGACTGCACTCCTCCGTGGGCTAACGAGCCCATCCAGTGCGGCACAGTAGACGACGGAGAAGCTGTTGACGCAGCAGTATCTGCTGGCGAGGGGGTCTCGTCGCTGGACTGGGATGTCTGGCGACGTGGTGTCGGCGGTCGTCTGTGAGAAAGTGGCAGTGTGGTGGGCGAGTTGCCGCAGCGCAGAGGTCGGTCTAGATCTGGATACACGTCGTCGTCTTCATCGTCCTCGGTCGTGAGGTGCTCGAACACCTGCGTGAGGCTACCGCCGTGTTCGTCCACCCAGCTGACCGCAGCGGGCGAGAGCTTGCCTTCGCTGCCTGGCTTGCGCAGCGCCGGCGGTGTGACGCGTCCCGTGCTGGTGGTGGGCGCGCTTGACCGTCGCTTAGGTGGGGAGCGCGCGCTCGCGGCCTCTTCTGCCGCCGCCACCGTCTCGTGGCACGGACTCGAGCGGCGGCGCTGGCGTTCTGGCGGTGACGCCGCGTTCTCCAGGTCGCTCTTTTCGCTCGCAGCCTCGTCACTACCCTCTCGTCCTGCGTCCACCTCCACGTCCACCTCCACGCCCACGCCTTCGTCGCCCTCTGTCGTGTTGAGATACGTGATGACGGATACCGCAGTGGCCGCCGCCGCCGCGAGAATCGGGTGCTCCTTGAACCACTGGAGACCGCTGGAGAGCTCCTTGGCGGTCGGGAAGAATGACGCTGGCACAGCGCCGTGCATGGCGTTGCTCATGGCTGCGCAAGTGTAGTGAGCCGCGCTATATTGCTCGCGCCACTACTGGACACTTGGCTGTCTCGCTCTGCACGCCCGCAGTCGCAGTCCGCAGCTGCATGAGACGACAAAAGCTTCGACGGTTCGCGACCAGCTCCTCATCATCTGCTCAGGAAAGGACACGGACGTACCGTGAGCGACACAACAGACACAATAGCTACTGTAGAGGGGTTTCCATGCGGAACTTCAACCCACGATCCTCTGAAAGAGCAATCGAAGCTTTGTCGTGGGCTCGAACCGGCGGAGTGACGCAACGGCGGTGGCGTCTTTGCTGCGGTCGAAGCTTTTTCGATCGCCCGCAAATGGTTCGATATTTTTGTTTTCCATTCTGTGACACTGTGAGGGAGCTCTCCTTCAGCTTCGGCTCCAGCACGACAATGCAGTTGGGTGAGCGAGCGGATGCTGACCACGAAGATGGATTCCTGAGAGCACTGGCCAGCGCTCCCCAACGGCCAAGTCAAGTGGCTCGGCGAGTGTTGGGGTGAGCGCAAACCCAGCAGTGCAGTCGGCGGCGTCCCAAAAGACACAGTTTATTACACTGCCCAACTAGATACGTCAAGTCGGGGGAGTAAACGAAGGCGTCTAAACACCCGAGCGTTCGAAATAAATAAAGTTGGCGATGGCGTGGGCTCACAACTGCACGTTGGCGCCGAAATGCGTTTGGCGGATCGTCGTGGTGTTGAAGTAGCGCTCCTGGAAGCTGCCGATGCCCGGGCGCATGCGGCCGTCGGCCTCCACGTCCGGGTCGATTGCCGCAGTCACGATGCGCACGGAGGGAAAGCGTTCGCAGATCTCGGCGACGGCACCGGCGCTGATCACGAGCGGCACGAAGAAGATGGTGCTCTCGAGTGCACCGAAGTCTAGCAGCGCCTGGATCGCGACGACCACTTCGTGGCTGTTTGCGCAGGTCGCACCGAGGAGGAAGAGGCTGTGGCCGCGGAGATCGGGCGGAGCGCACATCTTGCGCATGACGACGCGCGGAGGAGACTGGAGATCGCCCATGGCATCTGCATCCTCTTGTTCGAGAGTCATGAAGCCTGTGAACGACCATAACGTGTTAGAAGGATGTGGGCAACAAGATAGAGCGCAGAGGGGTCATTCGTACCTGTCGGGCTGTCGGGCTGGATGGAGCGGAAGACTTCCAACATCGGGTACCCGCACTCGCTCATCACGATGGCGCACGACGGATGCTCCGAAGTCACACCGTGGCAGACACTGTCGTGCGCAGTGACGATCTCCACGGTGAGCGTTGGCGCGGACGCCAGCGCCTCCTCGAGCAGCAGGCGGAAAGCACGGTCAGCAGCCAAACGATACTCTCGACAGACTGTATCCTTGCGACGCAGCATCGTCATGAGCATTGTCAGAGCTGCGGATCGAACTTCGTACACCATCGGCGTCTGGAACTCGCCTAGGTTTCCAGTGGAGGCAGCGTTGTGGAACTGGGACGATTTCGATGTGGAGTACATTCCTCGCTTAGGGTGACGAGCGGCCGAGTGGACGTCAGCTCGTGCTGAGCGCATGAGAATCTCGACACGATTCTTGTTGATGTGGCAAATCGCTGCACGAGTGACACCGAACTCTTTTGCGAGCGTTGCCTGCTTCTCTCCGTTGTCAATGCGTCGGATGATCGAGCGTCGATCCACTTCACGGAGATAGCGAGAGCGTTTAACTCCATGGATCGGTGCCGATTCCGCAATCGCACTCGATGGCGATGCGGACGCCGACGACTTCAACGATTTAGAACCGACCACGCCACGATCCAGCGTGTTGGACTGGTCCTCTCGGTGTGCACCAACTCCACTTCGTCTCTTCGTAGTCCGCAGGTGCCCTTGCTGGGTATGCTCAGCAACCTCTGAGTAGTTGACTTCATCTTCTTCATGAAGCGCCTCCATCATCGTAGCTCCTCTTGGTTCAATGACCAGAGATCGTTGCTCATGCAAGAGGGCGAGCAGCGATGCATTCGGTGGCGGCGTACTTTGCTTGTATTCGCCCGAGCTATCTGAGTAGTCGCGCGGTGAGTCGTATCCGCCCATGTGCACAGCTGCGTCCATCCTCTGTGGAGAGATGGCCTGGCGCGGAAGATGGACGGAGTTTCCGCGCTGCGGCTGTCGAAGGTGGCGCATGAGAGTAGGCGATGGCACCTCACTAGCGCCGTGACTGTCCGAATGAGAAATGCGGCTGGTGGACAGAGGACAATCGAGAAACACGCAGACGGGAGAAGCGGTCGCGCAGCTTCCAGCGTGGAGCGTTCGGTGGAACTGCCTCGCGCTCCCTCTTTGGTGCCACCAACTCTGGTGTGGTCGTGGTGACTGAGTGGATACTGGCGCGACGTCGGACTGAAGCCACTGTCGCGCATCAAAGACACGCGATTTAACAGCGCCGCTCACGTCGCTTCGTGCACCCGTTGGGCGACAGGCGGCACGGTCGCGTGTCCTTACGCAATACCTCCATTAATCTATTTACAGTGGGAAATCGTGGTATCCACTCGTGCTATCTGACACAACTACTGGTTTGAGGAACCTATCAGACTGAATGACACAGACCTGCTGGTGCAACCGACTTGGTTCGTGTTTGCATCTGGCGGTGCGTGTCTGAGCGACCAGGCTCTTGGTTCGACCAATCACACGGCGCTGGAGGCCCACCGTCTCACCAGTACGGTACTCCAGTCAGGATACCCAAATGACGGCAGAGACTGCCAGGAACGCGCCTTCTCCGGCCAGCGGGTATGCCTGACCCATTCGCTCTGCCGAACTGCCATGGTGTAAGCAGCGTGTGTTTTCATGCCTCAGCGCGTCTTCCCGCCGGCACCACACCAAGTAGTTCTCCCTCGAAACACAGAGCTTCTAACTGCACGCCACGTTGGATTACCTTCTGGCTGGGATTCGCCACATTCGTGTGCGGTCGCAGGAGTTGTGGTGGCGTCTTTGTCTCACGTCGGAAATGGAGCACGTCATAGTGGTAAGTTGAATTCGCCGCCAAACGGCTCAGCTCTGCAAAGTGCGGCTCGCACTGACATTGAAAAGTGGTCGGAAGGCTGAGAGGCAACAAGCCTTCTGCGGCCGCAACCGGAAGGCAAGGAGGACAGTGCCGATACGTCAAAAGGACAGGCGAGGATACAGTAGTATCTAATTCACTATACTCGTCCGGTGACATACTGAAATGCGAATGGGATGGCTGCATCGTTTTGGCGTCGACAGCCGAAGTGTGCATGTGTCGGGGGGTCGAATTGACTGAATCAACATCGTCTTGAAGTACTAGTTCAAGATGGTAGCCATTCCAGTACTGTGATATCCCGAATAGAGGGATTCGAACCTCACGCACCGTCCTCTATTCGGATCTCCAAAGTACTTCTTCTTGTCGCGGAAACTTTCCTCGGACAGAAGTAAATGACCGGCTGGGTTCTGAAAATTACGCCCACCAAATTGAAAGGATCAGAAGCGGGAGTGAGTGTGTGACGGACCTCCGCGCGACGGAGGGAGAAAAAACTCGCTGTCAACGCGGAACAAACGCACGCCACGCGGGTCTCAAGCTGCCCCCAACAACTACCAACACCACCAACTTTCTTCGCTGGGTCGCGCACGCCCCGCGGACACCGCCAACACTACCAACATTTCTTCGCACGCAGTCGACATGGCCGAGGAGGAGGAGGCGGACTGCTGCCCGCTGTGCATGGAGGAGCTGGACATCACGGACAAGACGTTCAATGCGTGTCCGTGCGGGTACCAGGTACGCGCGCCGAGTCATACTGTTGGAGGCAGCGGGGTCTGACGCGTTGGCGTTTGTTGGCGACAGGTCTGTCTGTGGTGCTGGCACCAAATCAAGAACGAGTACAACGCGCTGTGCCCGGCGTGCCGCGCGCCGTACGCCGAGCTGTCCAAGCAGAAGGCGCCGCTCGACCGCGAAGAGTGCGTGGCTACGTGTGCGCTGATGTGGTGCTGGTGATGCCGAGCGCGAGGCTCACGTCGTGTTGGTTGGTTTGGTTGTAGTGTCCTGCGGCGCACCAAGCAGCTCAAGCAGAAGGAGAAGAGCGAGCGCCGCACGGCCTCGCAGTCGCGCATCCCCACGCTCAACCGCCGCAACCTGGCCAACGTGCGCGTCATGCAGCGCAACCTCGTCTACATCATCGGCCTGCCGCAGCACTTTGCCGACGACGAGGTGCGCCCTCCTCTCCCTTTCTCTCTCTCTCTCTCTCTTTCTCGGGGTCTGACGCTCGCGTTGTGGCTGTGCGTGTAGCTGCTCCGGTCGAACGAGTGCTTCGGGCAGTACGGCAAGATCGTCAAGGCCGTGGTGAACAAGTCGCACCTGAGCTCGGACCGATCCAACGCCACGGCCAGCGCGTACATCACGTTCGCGCACAAGGAGGACGCGCTGTCGTGCATCATCGCCGTGGACGGCTACTATCTGGACGGCGCGCTGCTGCGTGCGTCGTTCGGCACCACCAAGTACTGCAATTTCTTTCTGCGAAGTCTCACGTGCAACAACCCGGACTGTCTGTACCTGCACGAGCTGGGCGACCAAGACGATAGCTTCACCAAGGACGAGATGCAGTCGGCACTGCACTCGGGCAAGGCGGCGTTCCGAGATCTCACGGCCAACGACATCCGCGAGGGTTCGCGGTTCCCACCGCCGCCACGCGCGCTCAGCGACGCCCAGCGCACGAACTCGGGTCCACAGGCACAGGCAGCTCACGCACAGGCGACTGCATCGGCAGCAGCAGCCTCGTCGGCATCTACGGCGGCTTCAAACGCGTCAGCCGATCGACAAGCACAGAGCGCCGCAGCGATCCACAAGTTGCGACTGAACAGCAGCCATAACAGCCACAGCCACAGCCACAGTCACAGCCACAGCAACCACGCCCACCATCCACAGATGCGTCGAGGTGACTCTTACAGCAGAATAGTAGCAGGCTTTGGTGGTGATTCGAGCTCATCCTCGTCGTCTTCGTCGTCGCCCTCACCGTCGCCTCCACCGCCTCAGGCAGCAGAACAGGAGCTGAACGAGGAAGAGTTCCCGCTTCCACAAAAGGCAGACGAGCGCAAACCGAACTTGCGGGTGGACACGAGCGTGTCGAACCGACCGACGCCAGAGACAATCGTGGGTCCACTGGAGGCCCTGAAACTCGCGACAGGATCGACTTCCCAGGAACCAGCGTGGGCGCAGCCCTTCCCAAGTCCGTCTGTCATGCTCCACAACGACTCTGACGACACCCTCAGCGGTGGCCCCACTCCTCTCGACCCCGTCTTCAGTCCGTTTGGCATGGGCTTTGATAACGGTATTCGATCGAGCACCACTCCCCGTGAAAACGACCCGTGGGGCGGATCTTCCAAGTCGATGAGTCCGCTTCGTGACGCCGGTGGTGATGACACGACGCTGGGTTTCCCACCTGCTACCAGTTCAGGTTTCCCGCTTGGTCTGAACGAGAACCGCAACAGCTCATCTGGTCTCAGCGGGTTATCGTTTGCCTCCATCGACGCGATCTTCAGCCAGCGCAACGAATCATCCGAAGCTCTCGCCGGGTTGCTTGGTGTGCAGCTTGCGCCGACACCGCTTACGCACAGCTCACCCTCCGTCGGTAATGCTGCGAAGAGCATCCGCAGCTCGCGTTTCGCGTTTGCGAATCAGCCCAGCCAGCACCACCACAACCACCAGAGCGATCTCCACGACGCGCCTCGCGGCCCGCCTCCCATGGGCAGCAACTCGGGCCTTCCACCGGCTAGCCCGTACCGCACGCTGGGTCGATACAATTCGTTCCGAGAGACGGGTACGCCGCAGTCGGCGCTGTTCCCTTCCACTGCGGACACGAACGCGTTCCCACCACTGGGCTCGAATGCCCCGCCGCCACCGCCACCTCTCCCTCGTTCGTCGTCGAGTCCATTCTTGCGCAGCACGAGTGACCCGTTCCCAAGCGCGGGTTTTGGAGAGATGGAAGGCACTGGCAATGGCCTCGCGTTCCTCCAGCAAATGCTCCCCAACGTGAACATTAGCTATGGTGGTGAGTACGCGACAACCCCTGCACCGACGCCAGCCGAGAGTGGTCGAGGTTGGGGAAGTATGGGCTCGCTGGGTCTGACCGGCAACGGCAACAGTATGCAGAGTGCGGGACATGACCGCAACGCGCCATTCTACGACCCGGCAATTGTGGCAGCTCCTGGACTCAGCGGCTTCTACGGTTTGGGCGACGACGAGCGCCACCTGACGAGCCGATTGCAATAGGGAGCCGCCAAAGACTGAAGGCTTGCTGAGGAGACCGACACACACACAGACACACACATCATAGGTAGTACAAGGAGAATGCAGTGCACCCGCGGCTGCGCCACCTTACAGACACAGAGACACACAGATTCACAGGGAAGAGGGACTAGCAGAGAACACATCACAAGCCGCGCACGAGTCGAAGTGCGCGGAGCGTAACACGCGGAAACCAAACCTTTGCCCTCCACGAACTTGTACGTCGGGTCGTTTCGTTTAGATTTATTTCTGATGCCGTTGTTGCAGCCACGCATCGATGACCGTACGATGCAGATTGATGCGGCGCCACCAGAGTCGGATACACTCGCTGTACTAGATCATGATCGCGTTGTTGCAGCCACCGACACACCGTCCGAGCATGAAGAGCAGGCGGGTGTGGTCGTGGTCGTGGTCGAGGAGGTCGAGAACGTAGAGATCCAGCGCCTGGTGTTGGAGGATCCTCCAGGTGGAACAGGCGAGGGCCTGGAAGTCAGCGGTGAAGTTGACGCCCTGCATCCTGACCATGCGGAAGAGGAGACGAGTGCGTATCCGGATTGGATGCGCCTGAGTTTCCGGCCGGAAAACCTTGAGGCCGTCGCGGAGTTGCAGCATTCACAGGCGGTGACCCATTCAGCGACAGAGACGCTGTGTGATGAGTGCAGGAAGCGCAGGGCGTTGCTGCAGTGCGTCGAGTGTGTGCAATTACTCTGCTTCACGTGTGCTGACGCCATTCATATTGTACGCTACATGCTGGTGTTTGCTGACTACCAAAGAAACTAATGTCGCTGTGGATTTATCGCAATGCTTAGATCCCGTCGCTGTCGTCTCACGCTCTCTCCATGGTCAAGGTCAAGGTCGAGGGTGATGACGACGCTACAGTTACTAATGAGAGCGACACTGAGAGAGTACCAGCACCCACGGGGATCTCACCGACTTCATCAGCGTCTCCTCTATCTCACTCGTCCACTGCAGCGGCTTTCACACATGCCTCTGCATCACGTTTCACACCGGCGACGCAGATCGAGCACCGCTTGCATCTCCCCATTGGCACCAAGCTATTCTTCCGCGCTGACGACTGCGGTCGTTGGCGGCGTGAGCTTCTCCACGGCTCAGTGATTGGACTGGATCACGGCGTGCGCAGCTCCAACATCTCCAACACCAGCGACGCTCTCAGTTTCTACTACCGAGTGTTGTGGCTTCGCGGGGTGGAGGCTCTGGCAAACGGCTTCTTCCGAGCCACGCTTATGCTGCCGACGCCGTTCTGGCCTGTGGAGATCGGTCTCTTCCCCAGCCAATTGAGTGCGTTTCGAGCGGTGCTTACTGCTGAGAAGCTCGCCCGCGCCAAGCTCCGTCGCGAGTGCGTCAGCGGACGCTGGCACGAGCCGACTCGCCGTCGACAACACGACCAAGACACACAGCAATCCGTGCCCAACCAGGATGCCTTTCCGTCCGTGGAGGTCGTGAACGAAATCTTGGACGAGACAGAAGGGATTCTAGGGTACGAGTTCCGCACAAGGCTCACACACACAGACGACGCAGCGTTTCTTCAGGCTGTTGGACGGGGTCAGTGGCAATACTCGCAGTGGATGGCAGCGATTGGTCGAGAAAATGAGCTACGTGAGGAAGCTGCTGCGGTCCAGGAGCTGGATGATGAGTTGCTGACGATGGAGCGGTCCGAAGATGAGCCACTATCTAAACTCGCTGAGCTGCTGCTGCTGTGGTCCCCGAGAGGCCGCGTGCGGTTTTTTCTGGTTGAGCAGACCGAGTTGCTGCTCCCCGAGCCGCTCCAGCGTACGCAGATCGCAGCCATCATCCAGCAAATGCTGTTTGTGTACGTCGGCTTCGCGTGGCAGCGCTGGTGCCAGTTCACCAAGCGCCACCGACGCCACGAGCGGAAACAGCGCCGGGAACACGCAGCGAATCGACTTCAGAGCTGGTGGCGGAAGATGCTGAAGCAGATCGAAGAGGCCAAAGCCCAGCAGCTCCTTCAGGCCATGATGTCGCCGCTGGGGGCACTGGAGTTGTATCGCAAACGACAGGTCTGTGCTGCCAAGCTCTACACATTCGTTTCCAAACTCTACGAGGAGAGGAAACGGCGCGCGCTGCATGTCTGGGTGGAGCACACAAAGGCGCTAGCTGCTCAGGGTGTTGGCGGACCCGTCGTAGTCTACTCGCAGACCCCTGGCACATGGCATCCAAGCCACGGCATCACGTCACTCCCTCGTCTGCCGCGGATGTACGCCCACAAGAAACCTGACGGCAGCGTGGCCATCGACGACTTGAAGCTGTACAAGCAGTTCCGTGCCAACCACGCTGGCCCCACCGAGTCCTCGTACTGGATCCTACGCCACCGCGTGCTTGCGGGTGTGTATCCCGTCGGAATCCCCGCGTTCCGGGAAGCGCGTCGGATTGTAGCACGAGCAGACTACACAATGAGCATCCTACTGCAGGAGATCGGCACGTTCATTTGTCTGGCAGAGCCCAGCGAGCTCGAGGCCCACGAGCCGAACGTCGATGCATCATGCTTGGTGGTGTACCAGCAGCAAAAGCAACAGCAGCAGCTTGCAGCGCGTAGGGCGTCATCCAAGAACACGTCGAACCAAGCGGAGGAGCCAGCGTCACCTAGGCCAGCACCATGCCAAACACCTTGGCTCTTTGAGCGGATCGTCCGCGCTAAGCACGAGGCATTGCGTGTCGAGCTCACTAGTGCAGTGAAGCTGAGCGAGCGGCACTTACAGCTGGCACAGAGTGAGCTAGACGAGTTTCTGGCATCGGTGCCACTTGTGGAGGCATCTTCATCCAGTAGTGACCTGGTGCTGTCAGAAGAAGCTCGCGCGCATCGTGAGATGCTGACCAACAAGTGCACGCTGGCCCAGCAGAGTGTCCGCAAAGCCAAGGAGACATTGCTGCAGCTCAAGCCGCTCGATTTCATTCAGTTCCCGATCCCGAAGGACGGTGTGCCAGGCGATCAACAAGCCCTTGAGGCGTTTCTCGTCGCTTTGGAAGATCGACTGCGTCGACAGGAGCGGCTATACGTTTTCAGCATGCAGGGCCACGGTCGTACGGGCTTCCTCGCGGCTCTGCTGCTCGGTCGTCTATATGGACTCACAGCCACGGATGCTCTGGACCGAGCACAGCGACTCCACGACTGCCAAGCGCAGATGCATGGCGTGGGCCTCACGCAGTTCGTGTCGTCTCCTCACGCTGCCCCGCAGATCACGATGGTCACACAGTTGCTCGCTCGTTTCAACGATGCAATCTACGCACCCGTGGTGACGGAGAACAGCGACGAGCGATTCGTCGCGTGGCGAGCGCAGCAGCGAGGTCTACCTATCGAAAAGTTCGTAGTGAAGGACGGATTCATGGTTACTGACCGCGTCGACGAAGCCACGCAGGAGCAGCAGCATCGCGAGTGGACGCTACACCAGAGGATCGCGAAGAAGGAGTCTCAGGCCACGAAGCTGACGTTTGCGAGGCGCCGACAGGAGCGAGAACGGCATCAAATGGCGCGAGAGGAAAAAGCAGAGACAGTGGAATCATAAATCAATCGTGTCTATTGGTCTGTGCCGTGGCAGCATGCATGGTGACGCGGCTGGTCCTGGTCGCTTAAGTTAGAGGGGGTCTATGGATCGCTCTGTCGTGAAGGAAGAGGTGTTGTCTACATGATGGCGCACTTGCCACCGACGCAGGACGAGTCCACCTGCTCCTCATGAGCTGGCAGCGAGAGAGGTGCCTCGCTGGTCTCTGGCACAACAGTCAGCGATGACGCTGACGCCGTGACTGCACCTCCGCTGGTCTCACGTGGGACGCTGCGGTGGATCTTGTCGTGGACTGGCACGGAGCCGTCCATCGCATCCATGTCTGGCACGGACGCCGCGCTCAGTTCGATCGTCGACATGCCTGTGAAGACCTCCTCGGCCATAATTGGCCCCGCAGTCTCCGGTACCTCTGACTGAGCGACGACGGGAGCAGCCGATTCCGCGGAGGCCGCGGCGATTGTCTGCAGCTGTGCCGCCAACTCCACTGGACTCACTCCCGTCGTGGTGCTGGTCGTTGGCTTGGTCTCTGTCACTAGGACCGTCACGGCCGCGGCCTCCACTGGAGCAGCAGTAGTCTCCACAACTGGGACTTCAGGGGTTGTCACGTTCGTCTCGGGTGTCGCTGCCTTTGGCGACGAAGGCGCTGAGGCCAAGGTGTCTTCCTGCACGAGAGGACCCGTCGTGACGATGCTTCCCGCGCGACTAGGCGACTCGAGAACTGACGCCTCGCTGGTCTCATCAGCCTTGACGGGATCCAGCAACTGCTGGCTCGCACGACGGAAGACGGGATCCTTCACGAACTTGCGAGTCTCCGACTTCTCGGCCACCTTCACAAGCTTGAACGATAGCACGCGCCCCTTGCTGTTGCAGCTCACGACACCGCCGGGCGTGTCCGACTTGGCCTTGGTCATGTGTGTAAGCGGCTTGTTGTTGTAAGTCTTGCGGATACGGTTGGAGTCGGCGATGTTGAGCTCGACGTTCATGTCCCCGTCCTGCACGTGAGTGTCGTTGGTGAAACCCTCCTTGCGCACCTCCAAGTACATTTCACCCTTGACGTTGCACTCGCGCAGACTCACGGCCTCACTCATGCTAGGCGTCTTGTTGTTCAGCGAGTAGCCTGAGCCATCCGACGTCTTGAGCACAAAGGGCTGATTGTAGTTGAGCGGCGTGCCAGGCTGTGGTGGCTTGTCGCCACGCACCGCCGAGATGATGAACTCAGCTTCCAGGAACTTCTCCTTGAGGTCCTCCTTCACTGGGGGCACGACCAGGAGCAGATCCTTCTTCTGCTCCAAAAATCCCAGGTAGGTGTCGGCGTCGCTGGCCGCGGCATCACCCTCCACGAAGCTGGACTTGGCCGCGAGCTTGACCACGTCACCGAAGCAAATGAGGTTGTTGCTCATGATGGTCGGATGGCACTGCGATGGGAGGAGAGAAGTTGAGGAATGAGATGCTGGGCAAGCCGCTGCGTGGCGAGCGGTGGATGTCGTGGCTGGCCCACACCCCGGATCGGCATAGACACGGAACACATAGCTCCCTCTCCACCTGAGTCGCCAAGTCCGGGCATCTCGCTCGCTGGTGTCTTATCTTTCTCGCTGCCACACAGTAAAAATACACCCAGTCATCCCATGACTAAGAGCTGTGAAGCCCATCGCTTGCCTCAGACACGGAGGCTAATTTGGTGCGGCGGCAAGCAGCAGAGGATCGCATCCAGCGAGGCTCAGGACGATTAACTGTCTTGTGGGATAGAGGCCTTGGGGGGTACTGTACCTTCGAATCACGTGGCTGACGCGCTCACACGAGTGGGGACTGTGATGGAATGGGCGTCATGGGCGGGCTCAGGGGAACACGAGCACGCCAAGCATGGGGAATTTCCTGTATTCATATAGGGGGTCAACGCCACGAGCAGTCTTGGGGTCTACACTCTTGCGTCGGGTCGTTGTCATGGGCTTGTTTTTCTTCGGCGTCTTTCTGGTCGAGTCGATTTTCCACGGGCACAAAAGCGTACATATAACACATCGCTCTCGGTCTTCAGTCTTGCATGCTCTCTTCTTCTCCGGAAGACTACACGTATCTTGTCTATCTCGCGAGCTCCGAGTTGGGGATGAACGTGAAGCCTTCGAAATGTGCGTTCGCTCTGTGCGTGGCGCCGAGCTCCTGCGTGACGGGGGAGTCGCGCGCAACTTCTCGCGTGAAGATGTTGGCCACGTTGGAGACATCAGCCTCGCTGGTCACCACTGGCTTAAAAGGAGGCTCCAATTCCTTCGTCAGGAGTCGATCGAAATCGATCGAGGCAAAGAACGGGTGGTCCATGATTTCCTGGACACCGGCTGGGCCTGAGCCGAGTCGCTTGGCAGGGTCACGACGCAGCAGCTACACGGAGAAGAATTGGTTAGATACACATAATACGATACGATCGTGCACAACATGTACGTACCCCAGTCAGCAGGTCCTTGGCTTCTTCAGAGAACGCCGAGGTGAACACTACGTCCCGGTGGAGGATGTTGTGGAACATGCGCTTGCGGTTGCGGTCGAAGAACGGCGTCTGTGATATACAAAGAGCACATTTCCAGTTAGATGACAAGTTGAGAAGAAAGGAAGAGAGAGCACGCGTACCTGGCCAGTCATCATCTCGTACAGGAGGGTGCCGAAGCCCCACCAATCCACAGCCTTGCCGTAAGGCAGACCCTTGAGTAGCTCTGGTGCGATGTACTCGGCCGTGCCACAGAACGTCTTGGCACCGTCGGGCACGTCAACGTTTTCTTTGGACAGACCAAAGTCCGTAAGGGCGATGAAGCCCTTGTCGTCCATAAGAATGTTCTCCAGCTTGAGATCACGGTACGCGATGTTGAGCTCGTGGAGATGCGCCATCGAAAGCATGAGCTGCGCAGCGTAGAACTTGGATCTCTTCTCCGAGAACTTGCGCGCCTTGCGCAAGTGGAAGAACAGCGAGCCACCGTTGTAGTAGTCCATGACCAGATAGAGCTTGTCCTCGGACTGGAATGCATAGCGGAGACGCACCACGAATGGGTGGTCGATATCACGCAGGATACGGCGCTCCGACTTGGTGTGCTCGACCTGGTTCTTGGCGAACACAGATGCCTTCTTCAGCACCTTCATAGCGTAGATGGCGTTCGGGTTGCCCGTGCCGTCTGGGATCTTCTTACGCACAAGCATCACCTTACCGAACGCGCCCTTGCCAATGACCTTGAGCAGATCAAAGTCATCCACACTGAGCTTGGTCGGGTTCTGCATGACACTCGAGGTCGTGCGGCCGTTGTTCGGGCCGTTCGACATCTCCGTGTCCGAGCGCATGCGCTCCTCCATGCCACCGTTCTGGCTCGGCGCGTCGCTAATAGCACGCTGCATGCGTGGCGGGTACGCGTTGTTCGCTGGCTGCTGGTTCGGGCGTGGGCCTTCGGTCGCGCACTCAGAGCACACGCGCTGCGCCGTACTCGATCCGGGCAGGAAGAGTCGGTCACGCGAGCAGGCATTGCAGACTGCGCGGTGGCACATACGGCAGTGGTGGCGGCGGTCGAAGAGTGTGAAGTGGAACAGACACAGGTTGCAGTGCTTCTCGCTGCCCTGGTTGTTGAACTTCTTGTCGTTGCCACGCGTCGAGTTCTGGCGCTGGAGCGTCGGCACCGCCGCCGGGGCGGTCTGTGGCGGCTCAGGCTGCGGACGCTCGCCCTCAACGTACGCGTTGGCGTCACGGATCTCCATGAACCGGAAGAGCGCGTCCTGGATCTTGTTGATGCAGTACGCCGTGACATAGTAGTGGTTCGAGTGCGCACGCGGCGGCTTGCCAGCCGACAGACACGTACAGCCCGTACGGTGAGGCGCGTCGCCGTCCAGGCGCGTCTGGAAGGCCAGGTCGTTGCTCTCCCAATACATCGTGCGGTGCGCAAGGATCGACTTGACCGACTGCGAGTCGCCGTCTTCAATACGGTGGCTCGACTCGATCAGTGCGATGGCGCCGTTGCGGCGCATGAGCTGGTCGCCGCGCGACTGCAGCAGGTACTTGATCAACACACCGCCGTACGAGTAGCCGAGAAAGTACACGCGTCGTGCCTGCGACGGAGCGACGTAGCGGTCCCAGAGCGAGTCCATGTGCTCTTCAGGACTGGCCGAGCCAGGGATCTGGATGCGCTGCTTGCCATCGCGCAGCACGATGACGTTCTTGTTGGGATTCGCGACGATGATGCCGTAGCCTTCGTCGATGGCCTTGCGGAAGTACTCGAGCATCGAGCCGCTCTTGACGCCGGCGTGGAGCACGAGTCCGCGGCTCCACAGACCCGGGTAGAGGCCTCGGCTGACCGCGACGAACACCAGCAGCTTCTGCGCGGTCTGGTAGTTGGCCGAGACGAAGATGTTGGCCTTGACGGGCGCGTCGGCCGACGGGATGAACATCTCGCGGAAGCCCAGCTCCTTGCGCATCGAGTCGTGCACGTACCGCACCACGCTGTTGATGATCTCGTCCTGGTGCACGGCGATGTCCGTCTCGTCCAGGCCCTTGTTCGTGGCCTTGAGGTGGATCATGCCGTCCTCGTCCATGGCGTACAGCGGGTGCGAGAACGGCAGCTCGTTGCCGCGCAGCCCGTTGCCTCCACCGTTGCCCCCGCCCATGGCGGCCCCCGCAGACGCCGGCGGCATGCGCGGCGGCAACTGCTGGCCGTAGCCCGGCGCCGGCGGGCCGTAGCCGTTGGCGGTCTGCTGCATGCGCGCGTGGGACGAGTGCGGCGGCGGCGGGCCGCTGGCCTTGTTGCTGCTGTTGGCGTTGTTCTCATTCGTCTGCTTCTTGCGCCCGAAGCGCGGGAACTTGAAACCCATGGCGCCTGCTCAACTCACTACACACACACATGCACAGGCCCGCGTCATCAGTCTCCATGCCCACGGCGCTTGCTCCACACACAGACGCCTCCACGGCGAGGCGCGCCATGTTGCATGGGGGCGGCGGCTTACCTTCTGGCGTTGGCGATCGGGATTCGTTGGCGATCGGGATTTGTTGGCGATCTCGTCGAGCGAGGGGTGGCGGCGTTGGCGTTGGCTGGCGGTGTGGTCGCACGGGCGATAGAAGTTGTTGGCGGTTCCCTCCTCTGCTCGGTTCTGCTCTCCTCTCTTGGGTTCTCCTCGGGACAATGTCTTGCTCGAGGTCGAGGTCGTTGCAATACGCGACTGCTTGCTCCGTGTGGCGTGGCGTCACTCGCTGACTTTCCCCCCTGCTCTCCGCTCCGCTCCGCTTTTTCCGTAAGCCACAATCGGTCGCTCGCTCTCTCTCTCGCGCCGTGACCAAGACCGCAATCCCCCACACACAAAGTCCCGCTCAAGTCAAAGCGGTGTTCAGCGCACGTCCGCTCGAGCAGTCCTTCCTCTTCCCTGGTCGATGGGAGGTCAATCTTCGAAAAACCTCACCAGGTGGACAGCGGAAGGGGTAGGGTCCTCATCTTCCCCTCGCACGCACGGAGGCAGAGAGCCAGAGGGAGGAGGGAGGGGGGACGACTGTCTGTGAGATCGAATAAAACCTCGCTGCGGGTAGGCATCTGGTGTTCAGAAGGACGACCTCACCAGGATCGAGCGGACAAAGGTGTAGGGGAAGCGGACGCCACGTGTGTTGTATCGTTAGTGGAGTGTACCCATGAGGCACCATTTCCAGGCGGAAATTGGTCACTGACATGGCACCACGTCCTGCACTTCGGGATTAGCACATGGATGCGAGTCTGCGCACCCAGTCGGGGACCCACTACCTCATGCCAAGGATGTCACCACAGCGTGTGGCAGCACAGCGTGTGTGGGTTGTATGCGACAGCTCACGCGACTCTCATGAGTGAGCCGACCTGGTACATCTCGGCGTCCATGGGTAGTTTCAATTCGATAGTAAACTATAGCTACAATTTGCGGATGCTTTCTATACTCTCCTGGGCATTCATTCTTCTGTCGATCTACTTCTCCGACAGCACACACAGAAGCCGTGGAACGACTTCGATGCGGAAGGGGCCTGGGCCGGCAAACACCTCGCCGTCCACGTTGATGGGGTCCGGCACCTTCTGGTCGATCACCATCGCCTTCACCTTGAAGTAGTCGACCAATGAGCTCTCCAGGTAGTTGCCAGCAATGTACTTGACGCCGACTTCAAGCATCTCGGCCAAGTTTCCCTTGCGGGCGATGATCAGATCCATGTTTCCGTCCGAAGGGTGGTAGAACTTGGTCTCGAAGTATACGTTGGACGCGCCCACTGTCGTGTAGTCTCCGCTTTCCGACTTCCATTGGTCAGCGAAACGGTCCTCACTAGCGGGGTCGAAGATGCTGGCCGCGTCGCCGTCCCAGCGCTTGTTCAAGTGGTAGTCGTCGTACACGCTACACAGTTCGATGTGGTGCTGGTTCTGCGCGTCCTTGTCTGCAGCCTCATAGTATGTTTGCAAGAGCTGGTCCCCAGTGATAGGATCCTTCTCAACTGTATCGGACAGCACGTACTTGATCGTGGACCTGTGGTGGCGGGGAGCAAACACACCACGCTTCATCTTCAAGTACTTGTACCGGTGTACGCCGAGCCAACGTGTGCTTTCCGACTCCATCGCGATGTCGGCGCCGATACCGTAACTCACACCACAGCACGCGAACTCTCGACGCTTCGTTCCATCGGGGTCATCTGCTTGGCAAGTGAGCACATCCAATGGGCGAATCTTACGCTTGACGATGCAGTACACAGCAGCTTCATGCGTTGGGATGCCTACTCCAAGGCCGAACGCGTTGTCTGTGCCAGCACACAGCAGTGAGACTGGCGTCGTCGCGACCAGATTCCGCCACTCGTCTTCTTCACGGGCGAAAACGCCGTTCATGAACTCGTTCACAGTTCCATCTCCCCCAACAAACACGATCGCTTCGTATTTGGCACTGAGATCGAATGTGCGGCCAATGTCTCTTGCATGACCACTGTACTGGGTTGTCTCCATGTCGCACTGGATACCAGCGAGCTCGAAGATTGGCTTCCACGTCTCCCAGATCTGAAGACCTCTACGCTTACCGGAGTGAGGGTTGACGACCGCCTTGATCTTGCGAGTCTTGTTTAACGGCACGCGGGCGTCCCACTTCACCAGTAGTTGTACGGCTCGAACACACTTGTTGGCATCCAGCGCGTTGTCATATCGAACATTCAGCTGGCGGTATCGACGCATTAGCTTCTTCTCGTTTTGGCCGCGGCCTTGCTTCATGAAGTGGATGATGACTTCATTCGTCTCGTTGACGCGTGCAGCACCGAGAAGATCGTCGTTGCTGATGCGGATCTGTTTCTTCTTCTTGCGGACGATTGAGACGCGGTTACACGTGATGCCTTCGCGTGTAATCTCTACGAACATGTCTCGCCAGACTGGTCCGAGCTTGACCTCTGCTTCGGACTTCTGTAGACAGTCTTGAGGAAAGTCGTTGTGGATGAAGGAGTACATTTGGCGCACACTCTCACGGAGTGTGCGAGACGCCACCGCATACCGAAACATTGTGGATCGGCCTTCAATAGCTTCCATTGCCGCAGCTCGCTCTGGCGCGCTCTTTGATCGTGTGAGTACTGGTGGGGACGCCAAGACATCGTCCTCTGTGTGGTCGTCCGAGTCCGAGTTGTTACGGCTCAGGAATGCCTTATTTGCTGCCAACGTAGCGACTGCGACTGTGGTTGAACGTCGCATGCCTAGCTTGCCACTTGGTGGGCGCGATCCAACCCCAGCTTCGGGGAATTCCGGCCATTCAACCTGTGTCACGTCGACCGTGTCCATCTCATTGTGCTCGTCGGACGGCCGCATTACCGGGATTTCGTCCTCGTTCTTCTCTTCTGTCGACTGGTTCGGCAGAGCGTTGAGCTTCACCTGTGTTGTCTTTGCGACGTCGTCATCGTCGTTCGATGATGTGTCTTCGGGGCCTTCGCTGTGGCGAGGCTTGTCGCTGCTGGCGCTCGTGTCCGTGGCAGCATCGTCGTCTTGCGCGACATACTTTGCAGGATGCAGCTCCTGCTCGCGCGCGCTGGGTAGGGCAGTCGCCACCATCGCGCTTCTCCTGCTGTGGTCTGTTTGGTTGTCGTGTTTTGATTGACGTTGCTCGTCGTTGTGCTTTTCAGATATGAGCAGTTCACCTGAGCTCTTCAGTTGAGCTCTTCCCACACGCGACTCGTCAGATTGTTGGTGGTGTCTTTTCCGGTCGATGTTTCGTCTGTGGGGCCAGCTGCTGCGCATCCACCGCCAGCACGTCCCACATGCGCGACAAATGCATTCTCACGAGTTAAAGAACCCAACAAAACCGTCACGAACAATCCCATGCAGTTACATATCACTTGATAGAGGTGGATGGAGAAAATTATCGGCTGGGCTTTTGATAGGCCGAGAGAATTCCCCGTCGCTTACTTTCTCACAGATTGCATCAACACCTGCCTGCCCTGACTCACGGCGTTTACGGAGAGAGCTGCAGCTCACCAGTCCATTGAGGTGGTGACTTTCGTCATCTAGGGCGGACTCCGTGAGAAGCGAGCGGAACGAAGGAGGGGGTGAATGACACACCACCACCACTAAATTCGGGTGGTTACGCCCTTGCAGCAAGCAGGAGTCGCTGCCGTCCGCGTCCGTGTCGAACTCGGGACGGGAATGGATGCGTCTCGTCGCCCTGGAGATTCCATGCTGGAAGTTCGACGGCCGCACGCGCCACTTCAACCACTTCACCGTCGCGTGCTGTTTGCGCGAGGAAGCGAATGTTGACGACCCGTAATCAAGTCGCGAGGCGTGAAGTGGAAGTTCCACATCATCTCCCGCGATCAGTGCAGTGCATGTTGCTGTCGCAGTGGTGTCGCTATGTCTTCGAGGGAGACTCAACAGTCCACACGAGTCAACTTGTGTGGCTGCCCGGCTGGGTCTCCTCTCTCCACGTAAGCGACTGCCCACACTGCCTTGGGGTAATCACGTAATGAACAGGGAAGTAATCGATACACTGTGTAGGACCGTTCATGTCTCTCAAAATGGACGCTCGCGTCTATTGCATCTTCACGCTTCTCACACATTAGCGTCGCCCGCAGCAACATCATTGCCACCAACAAAACCGCCAATGATCTGCCAGTCCTGCCGGCTGTGCTGCATGGGCAGGGGGAGGAGCCATGTCCAATTCACGCCGTTAGTGCCGCAAAGCACGCTCAGGTGGCGCTCCGTGCGTGACTTGGACTTGCAGCCTGTACGCACGTGGAGTTGCTTGGCTATGTTGGAGTAGATGGGGTCGTCGTAGATGCTCTGGATCTCCATGGCGAGCATGACCACACAGAACAGGCCGAAGGTGCAGCTGGCCGCGATGAGGTAGGTGCCGAGCTGACCGGGAAACTTGCCAGCGTCAAAGCCGCAGAAGACTTCGCCGCTTGAACACGTCACGCGCTGAAGAAGGATGACGAGACAAACATGCGCACTGGTGACAGCCACGTAGAACAGGAAGAGGAGGAAGTACTTCTGGTTGCCGATGCCGACGCAGTTGTTAACCCAGGGGCTGCACATACAGAACAACAATACGTGAGTCTAGTGGACAGAGTAGTCGAATGCTCGTCATCTTCCACTTACCAGTGGTGATCCATCAGCACGACGCATCGCTCGCACGTGTCGCAATGCATAGCCCTGTTAAAACGTCACACCGATCGTTAATCTCAACAACATGATGCGACTTGTAGTCCTCTTACGCAAGCATACCTTGTCGGTCGATACATATTGCAGTCGTCGCAGAAGATCTGAAGCGACCCATCGTCCTCTCTGTTCTCGAACTCGTCGAGCGGCATCTCGATGTCTTCCTCCTCAATCTCGCTCTCGGAGTGGTCGTCTTCGCCTCCACTGCCCGTGTGCGTGGCTCCATACAGCTTGGTCGTATCACGCGCTATCTTCAGCGGCACGTAGCCCGGTTCGGTCGTCATCACCATGTAGTGCGACCACATGCACATAGCGACGGAGGCCGTGAGCACGACACCTTCAGCTATCCCCCAGAAGGACCACGGGCCGAGCCACGCCACGAGCGACGTCCAGATACCACCCGTCGACGCGACCATGATGGTCCACGTGAAGCACGCCACCACGATACCCGCCGGGTCCCGTAGGAACCGCACGGGCCGCCGCCGATGCTGCTCGAGGCATTGCTCAAGTGCGCGCTTCATCCAGCACGTGCAACTGGCCCCTTGCCTTCCTAGGGCTCCCTCTTAATAGTGACACACCCAGACAGTGACACGCAACGTCTTCCCTGGATCTGATAAACTGAGAATTTGCCACGGTAGGGTACACTGTACCCGTATCCTGGTACAGTGAACCCTGTGAGTCCAGTGCGTGGAACGTTGTGTCACGCTGCTGGTGATGGGCAGCTCCAGCTCATGACAATGGAGCCAACGAATTGGCCGAAAATGCAGCGGCGGGCGTCTGAGTCGCGGCGCCATTCTCTGTGGAGTCACGCGCTGGGAGTCACGAGAACAGGTGGAAGCCACGGAACCCACTGTTGCATCACGGTCCCATTCTCAGCAGTGACCGTGCCGTCTGCGTGAAGGCATCGATCCATCCATCGCGATCGAATTGATCCTCATCAGTTGACCGCATTCAGGGACCGACCGACGGGCACGGGGAGCATGCGGCCTTCGGAGAAGCTGGCGCCGCAGTCGACGCTGTCGCTGAGCGACTATGTAGCCTCGAACATGACGACCACGGAGCGCTCGCGCCACGACATGATCCTCATCAGCTACTCGGACGACACGTACAGCGACGCCGAGCAGCGGCAGTTCGGCTTCTTCGACCTGCAGTCGGACGGCGCGCTGCGCGGCGGCGGCAAGATCGACGTCGTCACGCGCTACCACTTCGGACTGCTGCTCAACTACGCTGGCATCGGTCTCATGTACGGCGCGCTGCCGGCCACCATCCTGCCGTTCATGAAGTACTACCTCAACATGGAGAGCTACCAGGTCCAGGCCGCGACGTCCATCGTCAACACAGCGTGGAGCTTCAAAACCTTCGGCGGCATCGTGTCCGACAGCTTCCCCATCTTCGGCTATCGTCGCAAGTCCTACATGATCTTCGGCTGGCTGCTGTGTGCGACGTGTCTGCTGTCGCTCGGCTTGCTGCCGATGCCTTCTCCCTACTACAAATACGTGAGCGGGAAGAAGGTGGTCAGCAACGTGGACGCTCCGCACCACGGCTGGATGTACGCGCTGACGATGGCTGGCGCAACCTTCGGCTACTTCTTCGTGAACGTTGCGTCCGATGGAATGGTCGTGGAGATCGCTCAACGCGAGCCCATGGAGAGCCGAGGCGAGACCCAGACGATCATCTACGTGACGCGGTCGCTGTTCATGACAGTCGCCGACGTGTTCATTGGCACTGCCTTCAATGACGCAAAGTTCGGCGGTACGTTCGACTGGTCCCTCGGCTACAACGTCGTGATGACAATCCTGGCGTGCTGTGCCGTCGTTCCACTGCTCGGCTCTATCTTCCTGCTGCATGAGAGCAAAGACTTCCTTCGCATCAGCTTCCGCACGCGCTGCCAAGACATGTGGCGCATCGCCCAGTCCCGAGCGGTGTGGCAGGTACTGCTCTTCGAGCTCATCGCAGTCTTCTGTCTCTCGTTCACGTCTTCTGCTGGTGTATCGGTCGCCACCAACTGGGCTCGCATCGAACCCTTCCATCGCGGCATCGCCAACATCGTCACAGGACTCATCTACACCGGCTCGCTGTATCTCGTAAAGATCTACCTGCTGCAGGTGAGCTGGGTCAAGTCCTTTTGCTTCGCAACGGTCTGGATCATCTTCATCCGTTTCATCTACGTGAGCTCGACGGTATTCGACATCGTTCGCAACCAGTTCTTCTGGTTCTACATGCAGACATTCATCCAGCCGGCCTCGGCGATGCGGTTCCTGCTCTTCACGTTCCCCATCACTGAGATCGCTGAGGTCGGGTACGAAGGCACGACGTTCGGCCTCGTCACCACGTTCCACAACATGGCCATTCCGCTGGGCGTGTCCGCCTACAAGTCCGTCGACTCGTACTTTGACCTCACCGACAGCAAGATCGCCACGGATACGCCGTCTATCCGCTGGACCGTGTACTACACATACCTCATCGCGTGGGCGATCCAATTGGCGAGCCTTGCCGCGCTCTTCCTGTTACCACGACAAAAGCTCGAGATCCAGCAGCTGCGGTTCTACGGTGGCCACTCGCGTACCGCTGGCGTGCTGGTGCTGCTAGCGCTACTGCTGATACTCGTGTACTCGACCACGACCAACGCCTTGTCGCTCTTCAAGGGCACGGCGTGCCTTCGCATCGCCGGCGGCTCCGGCTGCAAGCCCGCCTAGGCTAACACGGCGGCCCCTCCATGGGTGTGCTAGTATGTATGAGTGGCTGTATGGGTATGATCTGGACGTGTGGAGCTACGTGGCGTAGAGTGAGTGCAGTAGGTAGGAAGCTACTGGTGTTATTATAATATGAGCTGCAGTTGCAAGAATCAACGGAGACGTGGACCCCATGAGTCATGAGATACAACCCTCATGGTTGAAGCCGTGCATCTCGACCCTCGATTGAGTGACAGCTCGCTGCGATCTTTCCCCGTCTGCGTGTCATTCCCAGTCCCCTTCTTGAAGCCATTCTGCACCGATCAGGATCGGCCAGCATGACGACGGCGCAGTTCCTGGACGACGCCTACTGCGTGGACACGAGCGGAACGCCCTTCGCCTCGCGGCGCGAGTGCGGCCGGTTGGTCTCTGTACAAGGTACTGTGTCGACCACTGTGCCTGCGAACTGCGGCCCCCTCTCGCTGGGCTTGCGTTGATTGTTGTATGGGCGTGTGGCTCTACTGCAGTGTTCCAACTCTTCTTCCTGGCGGTTTGCATGCGCCGCGTGACCTCTCTGGCGGGTACGACGCTGGCTCCTCGTGTACGCTTGCCTGTGCGTGCCCGCGGGCTGCTCTACGCGCAGGCACTTCTCGCGGCGGCGGCCACGCTCGCGAGCCTCGCGCTTGTCGTGGTCGCCTTCTCGCTCCACTCGACTGCTGCACTCGTACGTCATCTTCATTTCCGCATCGTGTGCATTTACGGCGAGTGCGCTGACCTCCGTATCTGTATCTGCAGGTAATCTCCGGTGCGATCGACTGTGTGTCCTGGTGGTTCTACTTCGCCTCGGTGCTGCTGCAGTCCACGCGCCACGACGAGCCGATGATCCGCCTAGCTACTGCTGCAGTCACGGAGCTCGCGTTCCTGGAGCTGGATCTGCTGCCGCTGTGGCACAACCCCACGCACGATGGACGCGTGCATCTCATAGTCATGCTGCTCCACGCTCGCGTCGCGTTGGCGTGGATGATTGCGTTCATCGCACTCGTGGATATCGCTACGAAGCCCCCGGCCACCGTGTACTCGGCCGACGGTGCGAAACTCAGTCCGTTTGACCGTGCGAGCTGGTTCTCACGCGTGTCTTACAACTGGATCTCCCCACTGATCGTGATCGGCAAACAGAGGCGACTGGAGAACGAGGACGTACCGCACCTGTCTCGACAAGACGCCACGTCAGCCGCGGCCCGTCGTTTCATCAATGAGCTGGAGAAGGAGCTACGGCTACCGGCTGGTAGCGCGTCCTTCTTGCGCGTGCTTCGTCGTCTGTACGCTCGCGAAGTCCTGTTCTTCGCGTTGTGGTCAACATTCAACAAGCTCGTCGGACTCGCGAGTCCTCTGCTGATCAAACTGTTTCTAGACTGGGCAGCCCAAGAGCCAAAGCCCGATCTGTCGACTGGGTACAAGCTTGCGATGGCGATGGTGCTTCGCTCCCTCGTGGCCTCAGTTTCAGGGACGCAGTACTCGCTGGCTTGGAAGAGGTTCGATCTCCGTGTTCGTGCCGGACTCATTGCCGCGATTTACGATCGAACAATGACGGTGAGCTCCACAGCCAAGCAGCGCGTGGGGGGCATCGGACGCATTTCAAACCTCGTATCTGTAGACGTCGGACGACTTGTCGGGATGCCTGGCACGCTCTTCGATATGTTTCTCATCCCCATTGAGATTATATTCTCATTGGCGCTTCTCGCCCATGAGGTCAAGTACGCGTTTGTCGGTGGCGTGATCGTCCTGGCGTGCATGCTTCCCATTCAGACGCTTTTGGGCGGAAAGATCCAGGCTGTGACCAAGCGCATGCTCGCGTTTCGTGACAAACGAGTGGGCATCACGGCAGAAGCTCTGAAGGCTATACGAACAATCAAGCTACT
>JAADVE010000030.1:0-48268 GCA_023334595.1 Pythium utonaiense | reverse complement strand
CTAGAGAATGGAGATATTCCGCTTTCTACCACACGCTCTTCACCGCGGTCCAACTGACCATCAAGCTCCCACCAGCTCGTATCGTGGAGGCTCAACAGTACGGTGGAGCAGCGAGCGAGCCCCCAACGACCAGAGCTCATCAAGCCCCCTCTAAACCAATACCAGTAGTACGCACCGAGCTTGGAAAACATGGCCATCTCGATATTCAACCAATCAAATCCACTTACATAATATTATTATCCAACCACCGCCTCGATATGGGTACAAATCTTATGATTGGTCGATATCATGCCCATCTCCTCTGCCATTCCTCGGATTTCTGCAAGTCCGGGAAAAAAAGCCCGCCAACGTCCGCGATTGGGTCGGCTTCACGCGCGATCTGCACCAGCACGTGATCCGAAGCAATCCATTGCACCAGCGCCAGTAGCTGCAGTTCTGGAGTGGCTGTGAACTGCGGCGATGAGCGGCTACCACGCGCAGCAATTCTCGATCTCGAGCGAGGACTTCGAGCGGCAGTCGGTGCTCAAGCGCCGGCGCCAACTGTCGCCGCCGAGGTCTCCATCCGCCCACCGGAAGAGCTCCTCAGCAGACGGCTCCATCGGCTTCCGCCGCACGCGATCCAAGTCCAAGTCGCGCGCGAGAGAGGCCACGCTCAAGCGGCTGCCGAGCGTCCAGGGCCAGGAGTTTATCGCGCTGGGACGCAGCGATCGCACGCGGTCCACAACTGCTGCGAGCAGTCGTGGAAGGTCCCCCTCCAGAGGACGTGCGGCGCACGTGGAGCCAGAGCCATTGCCGCTGGCCAGACGCACGCGGTCGTCGTCCCGAGCGAGACCGGTGGAGATGCAGGCCGAGGCGAAGTCGAGTCATCGCGAACGCGGGCGGTCCAAGTCCAAGAGCCGGAAGAGATCCTCGCACACCCGGCGCAGCAGCAGCCGCAGCCGCAGCTCGAGTCCGAGTCCCAGCAGACACCGTAAGAGCCACACCAACAGCAGCAGTCGATCGTCGCCCAAGCGACATCGACACACCGAGTCCAAGTCGGTCTCTCGCAGCGTTAGTAGAAAGGACGAAAAGGAGAGACTGGCAGCGTCATCGTCGTCGTCCTCGTCAGCCTCCGCACCGGCGATTGACAAGAAGCTGCAGGATGATATCGACTATAATGAAGCGAAGCTAAAGCAGGCCAAGCGTGACCTAGTGGATCTGGAGGAGGAGCTAAAGGAGTTGCAGCGTCGCGTGGACAAGAAAAACTACGAAATCTCGGACGTGACAATCGTCCTCGATGGGCTCCACAAGCGACGGGAGCTCCAGCAGAGATTCTTACGCAGCGACAGCTTCACCTCCTCATCCCGATCTAATGGCACCACAGTAGCAACAGCGGTTGCGACGACGACCCGACGTGACCCGAGCCCGGAAAGAGAGCTCTCAAGTCGAAGTTCCCGACCGACGAAGAGACCGTGTATCGTGGACGAAGACGACGATGACGAAGACACAGAGAGCGATGTCGAAATCATTGAGCGACCAAGCACGCCAATCAAGGAAGAGGTGCGCTCGAGTTCCAGTCGACCGAAATCGTCTTCATCGTCGTCTCGTCGATCCGCTGCGGAACGTGATGCTGATTTGTCGCGTGACTCTGCCAAGGCGAAGAAGACTCCGGTCTCTGAGACGCCTACACCGAAAGAAGTGGAACCGGCGAAAGACTACTTCTGGGGTCGAGTGGAGATTGTGAAGCTGCTCGTGCAGCCTCGCATTCGCAACATTCCAGACGGTAGCGCGCGAAAGGGACGCCACTTGGAGTTCAATCCCGTCCAGCTCGACAAGTTTGCGACCAGCTCTGACGACGGTGGAATGATCATCTGGGACTACTCCCACCAGAAGCAGCAGATCTCCAAGGTCTGCAGCTTCGACGCACGATCCTTCCGCAAAGATACCCAGTGCGCTGAATCGATTGCGTGGAGTCCGGATGGCGGGCGCATAGCGATCGGGTTTCGAGATCCAATCGAGTCTATGGGGGAGTTTGCAGTCGTGCAACTACACGACGTCGAGCTCGGCAATACTACGTCGTCGTTGATTCTACCACGCAAGCACGTGAAGTCCAAGTCGACGACGCTTCATCCTCGCGGGATTTCAGCTCTTGCGTGGGTTCCTGGAGGATACGGAGACAGACAAGGCTCCCGAGGCATTGTGACCACTGGTCCCGACCACAACGTGGTGTTTTGGGAGGAGCACAAGGCCCAGACGGACTACAAGTGGCGTATTCTCCACCACGAGCACCGTAGTGACGTGCGGACGATCTGTGTGCATTCACAGGGCAATGCAATCTACACGGGTGGGCTTGATGGTCTCGTGATCCGCTATGATATGCACACGCAACGCACGCACACGCAGCTGGAACGCCGCAGTCCTCACATCTCCAAGATCAACGCAGTGCTCGAGCACCCGCACAACCACAATTTGCTCCTAGTCAGCAGCGTCGAACAGAGCGAACAGAACCTTCTGCTCCTCGATCTACGCGAGCGCCAGACTGAGAAGCCTGCCATGACGCTATCGTGGCTGCGAACGAGCGACTCCAAGTCCATGAGCCAGTACATCGTGCCGCGCTGGTCGCAGGGCGGCTTCCACGTCTCGTGCGGAAGTACGTCCGGCCTCGTCAATATCTGGGACATCCGTGCGCGTGGCCCCAAGTTTCCTGTCGTGTTGCCGCACCAGTCCATCCAAGTGCACCGTACGTCCTTTTATCCGCATAGCGTTGTGGCCTCGTGGGGGTTTGTGTGGCCAGAGCTGACATGGGTTTTGTTGTTGATGGTGTCGTTGCATCGAACAGAGAAACAAGTGCTGCACGCGGCGTGGGACCCTCGCTACGACGCATTGTTCAGCGTCTCTAACGACCGCACCATCGGTATGCTCACCTTCCGCTGAGCGCGCCTCCACAGTGCCGTCTCCCTCCCTCTACCAGTTGTGTTCAGCTCTTCCTGTGCCGTGAACCGTAATGGAGAAGTAGTGGCTGCAGCGATGGCGTGCGCGTGCTGAAGCATCTCACCGTAACGTAACTGTGCATCGCTGTATTGTGGCGTGCTTAGCACAGCCGCAACGTCCAGTTGTAGGTCGCTAAGTGTCGTTAACGAAGAGCTCCGCTGGACCAATTGTGCTGACTAGTTGAAGCTGTCTGACTAGAAACCGTGCGTACTGTACTCACCCTCAATACAGCGCGCTGTAGATCCCCTCCCGTCCCATCTTTGGCCGGTGGTTTGAAGAGCTATCAGCGCAACGGCCAGGTACAGTAGAGCACTGTACTGCGCGGCGGTGTCGAGAGGTAGGTACTCACGTACGCACGACTCGACACGAGCGAGACCCGCCCGGTGGAGCGTCCAGTAAGCAACGGACGCGGAACGTGATGGCTCACCCGACACCAGCGGAGGCGGCTGAGCAGGCGCAGCGGAGGGGGCGCGAGCCGGCCGAGGTCGCGGATGTGTACGAGCCGCTCAAGGGCGGAGACGACGAGTTCGAGTTCGATTTTCAAGAGGGGGACTCGACGGAGGACCGGGAGGAGCAGCAGCAGGAGCCAGACCAGCACGGCCCCCCGCATACCACACCGGCAACACAGAGGCGGCTGCGCGACAAACGAACACGCTTCGAAATGGACGAGCGCGCCACGGCGCTGAGCGCGACGATGACCTCGGACGCGTCGTACGTGCCCGTGATGGAGGACAACCAGTCGCCGCACAAGACCGAGGACCTGCGGTATCAGATGATGGAGCGAAAGATCGGTGCGTGGTGATAGCGAGGTAGGACGGAAGCAAGGGCGTGGTGCTGATGAGTAGCCGTGGTGTTATGGGGTGTGTCTGCAGAGCGCTTGGAGAAACGCCTTGAGGCGTACGAAGGACTACAGCGCAAGCTAGCCAGAGGACGCACGACGTACCGTGAGCCAGAGAGCGGAAGTGGAGGAGGAGGAGCGGAGACGCAGCAGCTGATCGAGTTCTTCCTCACCGAGATGGATAAGCAGAACGCTGTTATCGCACAGATGCGCGCGAACGAGCGCGTGCTGGAGCAGAAGCTGGAGGAGAGCATGCGGAAGACACACCGCTTCCACCACGAACAGCTCCAGCGCATGTCCAAGTTCCAGGAAGTCGTGCAAATGATGAACTCAGAGTTCGTGCAAGTTTCAATGCTTCGTGATGAAGAGAAGGCATTGGAAAAGAATCACCAGGACAAGAAGACCAAGGCTGTGCGACGCGCGCTGGATGAACAGATCTCGGATCTGAAGAACGAGACGTCACACCAGCGGCGACGACTCGAGATCAAGTTCGAAAAGAAGATCGTGGATCTCGCGACTGAGAATCAGCTTCTGCGGGCCGAGAACCTTGAGCTCCGTGACGAAGTGACCAAGCTCGGCATGGCAGCCAGAAGGTGACGTGCTTTGCTGACACCCTCCTTCTCTCCCTCCGCAGAAACGAACTCCCTGCTGACGTCGGAACGTGGTGTGTTCGAATTGTTCAGTACTAAGCGCACAGTGCGCGTGTTGAGTGACGAGGTCATCAAGCTCAAGCGGGCCGTCGGGGCTCCACCGAACCCCGAGGTTGAAGAAGCGCTACGAACTAGCACCGTGAACCCCACCTCCAAGCATGAGGTACCTATACAACCTGCGTGACTCGAGAAGAGCCACGGCAGCAGGACAAACGCAGGCAGACATAAGTTAAGCAGGGCATAGCATAGCACACAGCACACCGGCAGACGAATAGACCTCGGAAAGCAACGAGGGGAAGCGATAGAGACGAATAGAACCGCATGATGCCGCCACGTGTCTGTGCTTCCATATTCCCCATCGCCAAGTCCACTCATGGAACCACTCTTGCGATGTGTGGTCAGAAGCTGCAGCGCAATGTCTGCCCGACAGGGCCGTCTCCCCGAGCGGATCCGCTCGTTTTGACAGGTCCATCTCCGATCCACAGGACCTCCGATAATAGATATGTTCCGCATTCGTTGGCGTCGACCAGAGGATCTCGGGGTTTATTTACCTCTATAATATGATCATGTCGTAGCATCGCACGAATATTACTCACGTCGTCTGGTCGCCTCACATGGCTTCATCGCGTTGGTGCAAGTTGCCGTTGCGCAATTAATTGCAATAATTGTTCAAGCAGCGGAGCATGGAGGTGGTGGTGGTGGGGATTCCCGTACTCTATTGGGATTAGAACTTTAGTGTCAGCTAGTCGCGCCCGCTCTCTATGTACCACTCACTACGTTGGGGGTTAGCCTTGATAAATATCACATTGCGAAGGCCGCTCAGGCGCGTCGGAGGCGCTTGAATTGGCGCTGCTCGTCGTCCAGCTCCTCGCCTTGCAGATCACACGTCGCGGACGCGTGGGCGCGAACGCTGCCCACTTGCTCTTCGCTTGTAGTTGTCGAGTCCTTCGCGCTCGCGGAGCCGGCCAGATTAGGATCACACGCGGCAATGACGTGGGCTGGGAACACGTCGTACTCGGAGAAGACCTCGCCATCCGTGTGCATGACCAACGCACTCAGTTCGCACGGGTACTCCTTCTTCTTCTCTTCCGACATGACGCGCACAAGTGTCACGTTCACCACTGCGCGGACAAGCTTCTTCTCGACGCTGGCACGCAGGACGTCTCCACGAGACAGTGCGCGTTGATCCTCGTTCAGTAGCACGGTCGAGACGAGGCTGTGCACGGCGTACGTGCCAGCGAACGCCTTGTTATACTGGAAGCGACACACAGGGCATGTGCTGCGTAGCTGCAGCCATGACTGCACGCAGCGGTGGTGGAACGTGTGACCACAGGGCAGACGCACGTGCTCGACGTTAGGGCGTGGCGTGTCAGCCATACAGATAACACATTCGCCTGGTGTACATTCACTGCCCGTTGCGGAATCGCTCGGCAGTCGCCACTCGCTCTCGAGACTCCGTAGCACGCTCTTATCGGCAGGCGAGGCGTTCTTGAGTCGTGGGGAGATGTAGCGCATCATGAAGCGTACCCACATCGGTCGGCGGAACATCTGAAGCACGTCCAGCACGACTGCGTTCTCCGGCGCCAGGTACTGCACCTCAACTCTCACTGTAATCTCCATGGTATCGTCGGCTCAAGTGCGTGTGGAGCGGTCGAATGGCAAATGGCAGCTATGGAAGATGCTCAGCTGGACAGTGCAAGGTGGCTTGGCTTGGTCTGGGTGTATGTAAGCGTTCCGTAGCACGTAGTGCTGGCTGCAGTAGCAGGGAGGCGTAGCGTTGCTCGCGTGTGTCTCGTCGGTGCTTGATGACAGCGAGCGTGCGCGCCTTTTTCTCTGCTGTGTCGTTACAGGGGGCGGATCATCCCCGCTCGTTGAAACGCTACGTGGCCCTGCTCTGTGCGAGTGATTGGTATCCACTCTGCACAGTACGATGGAGAGTGGCACAGGTCCACGCGACGGGACAGATCGCTGTATCCGCCACTTTCGTCGGACACTGTAGCCCGTGGCCGCGTGAGTTTTGCTGTCTGTGACGCCGTTCGGGGAGAAACATCGCTGTTGTCCAGGCGCTCAGCGAGTCACGGCCGCTGGCCGGAGCTCCGTTCGCAGTGGTGGTTAGGCGGCAAGCACAAGCTGACCCACTAGTTGAATTGCATCAGGATGCCATGCGGTTTACTTGATACTTGAGATGTAATGAGCGTCAGGAGGCTGCTGCTGCGAGGGGTTTGCGTTCCTTGTTGGTCGCTCTCTCTACACGTGAATGCATTCATCTCAGAACGCACGAGCGCTCGCGAGCCACAATTTTCGAAGTTTTGGTGCCAGACACAAGGGATCTCAGCGCTGCTGCACAGCTACACACTCGGCGATGAGGGTGCGAGATCGTCGTGCGGGTCAATAGATCGGTCATTACACACTGCGAAAGTCTCAGCGGCTCACACTTTCGGGTGGGCTGCGCTCGTGGTTTTGGTCCGCCACTTGAGCAGACCGGGCGGATGCAGCATGTCAACCACCGAAGTTGAGCAGCTACGCGCGTGAGTAACTTTCGTGATTCGCAGAACTCACGGTATAATGTTTGGTCAAGAAGTGTTGCGTAGGGCCATCAGCGGCGGAGAGAGCGTTACTGTACACGAGAGATATAGTGTCTAGCGTAGTGGTGTGTAGTGGGGTGCTGGCCAGAAGGGCGGCGCTAGAAAGTAATGCAGATCGGGTCAGTGACCACAGAGGGAGGAAAGCTACTCACGGTGTCAAGAGCGCACTGCAGCCTCGTCCAGCGTTTCGTAGACACCCACACGCCGACTGTTATGGAGTAGCGTGCTCTGGGTGCTTGCGATACCTGCGTTGCACCAAGGCGGC
Organism: Pythium utonaiense; assembly: GCA_023334595.1. Taxonomy (NCBI): domain Eukaryota; phylum Oomycota; class Peronosporomycetes; order Pythiales; family Pythiaceae; genus Pythium; species Pythium utonaiense. The sequence goes on along the minus strand of JAADVE010000030.1, from coordinate 40,960 downwards.
TGACGCAGCAACGGCATTGGTGTTGCGTGAACTACTGCAGCTGCGTGGGAAAGATGCCAACTCAAGCGGTGCAACAATCCGCAGCTCGTCATCCACACAACTTCTGTAGAATACTATGTGCGCAAGGGTCTCGCACGCTTCCCGCAACTCTGAGTAGATCGCTGGCGTACGTCCACATAGAGAGAAGTAGCACGCCGCAGTATCGCACACGACTGGTGACCAATGCAGTGCAGCGGATGACGAGCTTAATCCCCTACAGATCGGCGATCCGACGCACAGATCGGATCGCGTGCCCTGCCAGTGACAGAGAGCGTCGTCATTGCCTACACGAGTATCGCCATCACCAGGGTCTCCTCTCGAGCAGTCATCCTACTCTACAGTACAGTGTACCTGCCGCGCCTGTCACCCAAGGGCGTCGCGACGTCGCGTGACCTCGTTGCAGTGTGTCGTCGCGTCGTGAGCTCGAGAGATCACCATTGCATTAGCTAATGAGGCATCTCAGCAAGAGACGTCACGCAGTCACAATACAGAGGTGGCACTACGTCTTCCACCGGCACTTGAGAACCTCCGGCGCCACGGGCTCCGATGTTTCACTCCGTGAGCTCCACGGCCAAATGGAACGTCCAGGCATCAAACAACAGCAACGTGGCACATGGCCAAGGCCTTCAACAGAGAGAGATGCGTGCTCGTTCTGTGCGGTGTGCGCTGTGTTGAGATTGGAAAGGTCACTTGGGTGAGAACGCTCTGCAGACCACCGGGTAGAAGACGATCCGGTTGCAGTGCGCGTGAACGGGATGCTTCCTATTCGAGCTCACGACAACGCTTCGATTCGCTCGTCGTCATCGACGTGATTCGATGAACCCTCCAGTCGATCGTCTGCGTAAGCCAAAAATACAACGATGCAGTCGAGTTGAGTAGGCCCGGCACAGTCGGCCGCCACCTCACCTCCGTGGGCGGTTGCTGATCTGCAGCACCGCAGCAGTGGCTACTGCATGGATCTCTACGAGGCCTGCGAGAATGGCAATGAGGAGCGCGTGGTGGAGGCGCTGGTCTTCGGGGAGCACTGGCATGGTCTCGGTCGCCACCATGTCCACCGCCACAGCAGTGCCGCACCCTCCAGTGCCCCACCGAGTCCGCAGCGTGGCAACAGTACCAGCACAATCGTCAATAAGGCAGCAGAGCTGTCGAGCAAAGCTCGTGCTTCTGTGCAAGATGCAGCTGTGCCAGTAGAGAAGCTAGCAGCTAGAGCCAACAGCCTCGCGGTCATTGCAGTCGAGTCAGCGGGGCTCGCGTTGACACCGAAGGAGATGCTGTATGCGCGGGGCACTGCCGGTCGCACACCACTGCTGACCGCATGCATGGGCGGACAGCTCGGCGTTGTACAACTGCTCCTTGGAGAAGAGTGCGCGGTGTACTTCACTAGTCGTACAGAAGAAGAAACCGAGGAACTGCTCAAACCACTCGCCAACGAGTTCAATGCGTTCGAGAAAGAGCACGGCGTATCATCGAGAGAAGCCACCTTAGCGTCTGCGCAAACCCCGCTGTTTCAAGTATCAATGGCGACCAAAGACGACGGTGGCGACCTCGTACCGATGGCCCACGTGCGTCTGACGCCGACGCGTTGCATCGAGCAGAAAGATCTTCTTGGCGGCGTGAAGCACGTTGACGACTTCGGCAACACACCGCTGCAGTGTGTGAGCTGCTTCGGCTGCGGCTCCACAGAGAAACACATTGACGACGGGCTGGAGATCACGCGGATACTGCTCCTCCATGGTGATCAGCCGAACCTGCCGAAGATTGCCAATCAATGGACGCCGCTGCATTGGGCTGCGTACAACGGCAACCACGAACAGTGCGCGATCTTACTGGACCCGCCAAGATCCCTGGGTGCCAAGCATGGGGCGTTCGGAGATGAGAGAGATGCCACGCGCTTCGGCAAGACACAGTTCAGCATCCCGCTACTCGTCAATAGCGACAACCTCTTTGCTGCAGACGTCGCGGGGCGTCGCGGACTCGCGCTAGCGAAGGAAATGAGGACAATCGAGTCGCTTCCATTGAGCCAACGCAACGAGTACGCCAACTGGCGACTTCGCCTCAATCCACTTGACGTTGTGCGGCTCTTCACAAGGGAGTTCTTAGAAAACGCGTCGTCACTTGTGCGGTATGTGGCTGACATGAACGCGCGTGTGCCCGTACAGCTCCTCACCAAGGAACGCAAGAGCGATACCAGCGCTGATGGTGGTGCTGTACGTTCTGGCAAGAAGATACGGAGACGGACATTCACGTGTGCCGACGCGATCCGGTACGGCCAGCACTTGCTGTACTGGATGGGCTGCTTCGGGCTGGTTGACGAGGTGCGTGCACTGCTGGAGATGAAGCTCGAGATGCCAGTAGAGGACGCTGTGGATCTCGATCCGACGACTTCCCCAGACGCGGAAATACCATTTACCGTTGTGCATCTGAGACCGTTGTATGTGTGTTCGTGCGAAGAAGACAAGCGCCAGTCGGTGCTCCACGCAGTGGGCGTCCACGGTCAGCAGGAGATTGTCCATCTCTTATTAAGTCAGTTGCTCTTTGAGCAGCAGAATCCACACACCGCAGCACTGATTACCCCACGGTCTCAACTGCAGACGCAGCCTACCCAACGCAAGAAGATGCGTGTTCTATCGAAGAAGAAGACCAGCGCTGCTATAGCGCCCGCTGGAGTCGTACTCAGCGGTAGCAGGGTGGACATCTCTGCACCTACTGTTCCAGTGGACAACACGAAGCTGAACGTAGCGTCGCTGGCCGACATGGGCTGGCGCAACTACCGAGGTGAGTCTCCACTTTTCCTCGCGGTGCTGTTTTTGCAGCACGATGTGGTCCAGGTCTTCACGCAGTTTCTATCAGACGTGAGCATTCGCTGGGAGCTAGAAAACTGCAACGTCGAAGGCTCTTTTATCCACCACGTCGCGAGCGACACCGTGCGTCGACTGCTGAAGATCAGCGAAGACAAGCACCGCCTAACCTGTGCTGAGTACGTGCTGGTCTTCAACGGTCTGAGCAAGAAACACTTCAAGGAGTCGCTAATCGATTCGATGCGTGAGGAGAGCGTCAGCGCGCCGTCACTCGTCGTCACGCGAGCAGGTTTCACCGTCACACCGCCGTCGCTGTGCGGACTTATGCGTGGAGCACGAACAGACTACCTCGTAGTTGGCGCGACGGAGAAGGTGTTGGTGAAGCACGCTCAGGTCCTGCAGCTCAAGATCAAGCACCGCGGCTCCGCCCTGCGATCCAAGTACAATGCCAGCACGCCCCAAACCTTCGAGCCATTTCGTTCGCTGCAGCGACAGCAAGTTGTCCTCGACATCATCCAGAAGAACGTTAACATCAAGAAGCACCTGCGCAAAGGGAACCTGCTGGCCATCTTCCCACTCCATGACGCCTCGGGCTGCAAAAACATCATGCGCCACTGGGCGATCTCGGACGCGAGGCAGCGCGTGTTCCAGCCGTTCGCGGGCGATTCTCTAAAGCAGTTTCTCGTGGAGAAACGCACCCACCAGTACGAGATGTTGTGGCCACTGCTGACGTACTTCGGCGAGAAGCATGCGTTCTACTACGCGTTCATGCTCTTCTACATCGTATGGCTGCTCATGATCGCAATCCCTGGCGTCGTGTGCCAAGTGCTATGGTCAGCCGCGCATTTCAACTACGTGGCGCCGCTGTTCTCTATCTTCGTGTCGCTCTGGGCTACGCTGTTCGTGGAGCGGTGGAAGCGAAAGCGCAGTGAGATCCAGTCTACGTTTGGTAACTTCAAACGCAACCGCAGCGAAGAAGCGCCCGAATTTTACGGCGACTTCCAGGTCGAGTCGCTAGAGCGTGCGGTGATCGATACGACCTTCCCCAAGTCGCTGCAGCTCGCCCGCATCTATGTCGGCATCCCCATTCTGCTGACCATGGCAAGTCTGGCGGTCGCGATATTCATCGGTGTGAAGCTCAACTCATCCACGACTGCGATCCTTAGCAACGTGTTTCCGTGGATGCCGGCGAAGCTCGCGTCGTATGTGATCCCTGTGCTCAACGCCGTGAGCATGCTCGTGCTGGATAACGTGTACACAGAAGTGGCTGTAGCGCTCACCCAGTGGGAGAACCACCGCACCGTGTGGGAGTTCGAGTCCATGCTCGCGACCAAGCTCTTCTGGTTCAAGTTCCTCAACGCCTTTATCTCGCTCTTCTGGGTCGCGTTTGTCGATCGCAACGCCACCGCTCTGCGCAAACAGCTCGTGGTGATCATGGGCGCGCGCCAGATCTGGTACATGGTACAGCGCAGCATCTTGCCGCTACTCACTGTCACGCACGCTTGGCGGAAGGCTGGATTCCGGCTTGGTGGCGAGCCCAAGACCGCCGCAACACCAGGTGCGAAAGCGCGGAAGAAGCCGTGGTTCTCGCTCACGAAGGAATGGTACTACGCGGAATTGGTGTCGGACAGTCCAATCGACGTCAAGGGCTCCAGCGGTACTTCTCACCCGCCGCAGATTGTGCTACTCCAGGAGCTGATGCAGCCCCACGACTTCCTCCTGGGCAAGCAGATGGAAGTCGTGCTCCAATTTGGCTACATCACCATGTTCGTGTCGGTGCTGCCCGTGGCTCCTTTGCTCGCATTGCTCAGCAACGTCGTGAGCACGCGGCTGGATGTCATTTGCTGCACGCAGGCCAAGCGGCGACCGCCCTTCGAGAGCGAGACGGAGGTGTCGACGTTCATGAGCATCCTCGAGTTCATGAGCTTCGCGGCTGTGGCTGTCAACTGCGCCGTGCTCTTCTTCACGACCATGGAAGACTTTGAGAGCTTGCTCACAGTCGTTGGGTCATCTTGGCAGGCCGTGTCGATGGCTGTACCTGCCCAGTTCTATCTGGACAAGCTGTGGATCCTGCTAGCGATCGAACACGGAGTGCTGGGACTGAAGGCGCTGCTGTCGCTGACAATCGACGATGACGCCGCATGGGTCCAGAACGACGAAGATCGTAAAGACGACGAGGCTAAAGAGAGTGCCCAGCAGGAGAATGCACGGTTGGCGAGACGCAAGTCGGAAGTCAACGTCTTGGCTGGCCAGCCAAGCGGCGACGCTGCCGAGCCTCCCCCTCGCACGAGAGAAACTGTCCAGCCGACCACGGCTGCTCAACGCGTGCTCGTGGAGAAGTACGAAGCAGCAATGCGAGAGCGCGACTCTGCGCGAGATAACGAGCGCCGTCTGCAGCGACAACTGCTTGAGTGTCAGCAGCGCCTGCAGCAGTTGGCCTTGGCGACGCATTCGAACGTGGCCCTGTCGGTATCGAATGCCGTGAACACCGTTGGTGGAGTGACGAATAGCGGCTCGCATGCTGGGCACACCACACTCCGGCCGCTGCCGTTGAGGATCCCCAATAGAGCGTGTGTGTTGTGCTTCATCTTCCGCGAGCACACCGCAGCTCCCGTGCAGAAGCGGTGCGTGTCGTGCCATCAGTTCTTCTGCGGCGAATGCGACACGCTTGTGCATCTAGACGATCTCGGCGTCAAGGAGCCCAAGCACTTCCGCGTGGAGGCGTCGGCTGATGTAGACGCGGGGCAGGCGGAAGCAGTCGCTGCTGTGGCTTCCCATGGCGAATCGGTGGCAGACCCGACTGGAGATGTCTGGGATGAGATGCTGCTGGAGTTGTTGATGGGGTTTGTGACGCCAGAGCCGGACAATAGCAGCGCGACCATCGAGCAGGCAGCACGTACATTGCTGCAGCGATGCGCCGGCCACGAGTTGCTGGTCATGCGTTATCTGCGAAACGTAGAGAGACGGCGGCAGCACAAGATGCAGGGTGTGACTCAATAGAGATGTGTGTCCAATCTACTAGCACAAACGCAGTTTCTCTTTGCTATTGTACAACGATCGTCTTACGCTTCCAGCACGCGGTTCTGCTGGGCGAAGTAGTCGCGCATGGTCTTGATGTCAGCTGGTGCCGTACGGCAGCAGCCGCCAAACACGCGGGCACCGGCGTCGTACCACTTGGAGAGGTACTCGTGCCATGGTGTGGTGCCGTTGTGTGCAAGCTCCGTGGGCAGCCACTTCTTGTTGACGGCATCCCAGCCCTCGCCACTGTTCGGGTATGCGAGCTTGACGCACTTGGAGTCAAACCCACGAAGCAGGCTCTCGACGTGCTGCGGCGCAGAGCAGTTGACACCCGCAGCAAGGACTTGCGCAGGGTTCTTCAGCTTCTGCAGGATCGGGGTGAGGCCAGAGATCGGATCTCCGTTGTTGAGCGACGATCCGTCACGACACGCGACAGCGATCATCACACGCGCCGTCGGGTGGTCGTTCACAAGCTCCACGATCGCCTCGACCTCGTCCAGGCACGGAATGGTCTCGCAGATGATGAAGTCGACGTCCGCGTTGTTCGCGAAGAACGCAAAGCGGTGGCGGTGCCACGCTGCGATCTCAGAGGCGCTCTTGCCGTAGTCACCGCGGTATTCCTGTGAAGTGGCACGGCACACACACAGTCAGTAAGGATTTCTCCTCGCGTGTCGAACACACAAGAAACATTCTCACGCACCGATCCATCGGCAAGCGCAGCACCGTAGCAGCCCAAGCTGCCCGCCACGAGCGGCTTGATGCGCTTGGCCTGGTCGTTCTGGAGCAGCTTCCACGACTCTTCACGCGCGACGGCCGCCAGCTCGACACTCTTGGCGTAGTACGGCTCCATCTCCGCGAGCGTGGAGGCGATGCCCTCGCGCTGGAACCCCTCAAGCGACGCCTGGTAGCTTGCAGTCGTGGAGGCGTCGGCGCCCGCGAGGTAGTAGTTGTTGTGCACAGTCGTGACCACATCCGCGACGTCCGCGAAGCGCTCGAGCAGCAGCGCCGCCGACCACAGACACGTCTGGCTCAGGTCCACACGCGGATCCTTCTCCAGCTCGGTGGCCTGGCCACCGTCCAGCAGCAGCACGCGCTCCGCGAGCACCTCGCTCGCCTGCCCGTGCAGCAGTCGCTGGCGCGTATCATTCGTCGTCGCTGGTGGTGCCGCCGCCATGGTCGTTCGGGTGATGAGGAGCTGTGCACTTGTGCTACTGCGCTGTGCGCGTTGATCGGCAATGGCGATTCGGCATTCGGCAACGTGCTGCCAGTGGCAGAGGCCCATTGGCTGCGATGAGCCAATCGCCAGCAGCTCCGCTGCCACGCACGAATTGGCCCCCACCTGCTCGAGCCGCCAAAGTGCCGCCTTTCCGCACCCCTCGATTGAGTGCCTTCCTCAGAAATGAGTTTGCGCAAACGACGACAGCATCAGTCTTCATCAGATCTGATGAAGCTCGCACCGGAATGGCACTCGGTCGTCGATGTCACTCGAGCGAGGTCACTGTACTTCAAGGAGCTGCGCAGCCAGCAGATCAGCTGGGAAAGGGCGTCATCGGAGATGCGCCGTGGCCGTTCGATTACGGGGTTTGTCTTCCGCCCGCGCAAGCCAAGCAACATGGACACCCTTCGTGCAGTGCTGCTGGGATGAGCGACCGCCTGGCTTCAAGCCGCAGAATTTTGGGCGGAGCTCGTGGCAAATCCTCGCTCCTCCTCGCTCGCCATTCGCGTTCTTGCTCTGTCCGTCGCACGCCATGACCGCCGCCGCCAAGCAGACGCAGCCGCTGCTGTCGCCACGCAAGCCCCAGTCCAAGCGCGCGGACGCACTGGACGACCACGATGCGAACGCGCCGTCGCTGGTCTGCGGCGACGCGCTGTGGGCGCCCAAGGCCATGTACACGGTGTTCAACATGGGCCAGTCGTCGCTGGTGAACTACCTGCCCGTGTTCTACGAGCACTCGGCGCTGTACTCCAAGTTCCAGATCGGCGTGCTGCAGACGCTGCCAGCGATCTGCTCGATCCTGGGCCCGCCGTTCTGGGGCGCCATCGCCGACAAGTACCACAGCCACCGCCTGATCCACGTGCTCAGCATTCTCCTCGGCGCACTCATGCTGTTCGCGATCCACCTCACCTACGACTTCACGCTCACCATCGCGCTGGTGGTGCTGGGCAACTTCATGATGTCGCCCTCGGGCTCGCTACTGGACCACGCGATCCTTGACATGATCTCCAAGTACGGCGGCGAGTATGGCAAGCAGCGGCTCTTCGGTGCCGTGGGCTACGGCGCTGGAGCGTACGTGGCTGGGCTTGTGGTCGCAGCCGGCGGCATCGCCTGGGCGTTCAACATCAGCTTGGCGTTCTCACTCGCCTCGCTGCTGGTGCTCCGTCAGATCCCTGTGCTGAGCCACCACGAGGAGGAAAGCAACGTGGCCGACGCCAGCGCGAAGCCGCTCACGCGCAAGCCGTCGTTCTCGCAGGCCATGAAGCAACTTGCGCACCAGACCGACGTGCTGGTGTTGCTAGGCGTCGTCTTCCTCATGGGGCTCATGTACGGCGTCCTCTCGAGCTTTCTCACGCTCAACCTGTACAACCTGTCAGGACAGAACCCGCAGATTATTGGCATTGCCATTCTATGCGAGACGACGTCCGAGCTGCCGGCATTCTTCTACTCCCAGCGCATCATCAACAAGCTGGGCGTCGTCAAGGTCCTGCTGCTCTCGATCGCAGGCTACGCACTGCGTATCACCTACTACGCGTTCATGACCAACGCGTGGAGCGCGATCCCGTTCGAGTTCCTCCACGGTCTCACCTTCGGCATCGCCTGGGCCGCTGTGACGCAATACATCTACGCCGCTGCGCCACGCGGCTCGGAAGGTACGGTGATGGGATTGCTGAACGCCGTGCAGAACGGCCTGGGCCGTGGCGCCGGCACGCTCGTCGGTGGCTACTTCTACGAGAACTTCGGAGCGCGCACGATGTGGCTCGTGACGGACCTTGGCGTGCCGCTTTCGATCATGGGCGTCGCGTTGTTCGCGTACCTCAAGAGCCAGGTGGAGGTGGAGCAGGAGGAAGACGTGCTGGAGCTGACCGAGATCTTCTCGCCACACACGGCTGACCCACAAGCACTGACGACGCCCCGCTTCGAAGACTCCAAGGCCCAGCAGCAGCAGGACAAAGCGTCGTACGACACTGTCTAAGCGAGTCCATGGGTGGCATTGGGATCTGTATATCTTGATAGTATGTGTACGCTCTTCGCTAGCTTGCATTAGAATACAAACCACTGTTTATCGTAATGGCACGAGTGGCTGGCGCTGGTTCTGTCTGTGCATCTTGTCGAAGGATCGGCTGCGGCGAGGGCTGGACGATCCAGACGATGACGAGCGGTGTGAGGCCTCGCCCTCGAGCATCACGTGGTTGCCACCACGCAGGTACGGATGCACAATGTCGGAGAAGCCGAAGCGCGTCTTCAGGCAGCCACCCTGGAGGATGATGCCGTGCTCCAGATACTGCGGCGGTCGTAAGAAGATCTGGTGGCCGATCTTCTTCTCCATCTTCCAGCTACTGCGCACGAGACTTCGCGCTCGAATGGGGATGTCTACGACTTTCTCTAAGGGCAGACGCAGGTCGCGCTCAGTGCCACTGGCAGGCATCACCGCCCCAACGTCGGGTGTGTCGGCAGATTGTCGCTTAGGGCTGCCAGGACGTGGAGCGCCTGGTCCTTGTGGTGGCATGGGGGCGTGGGAATCGTTAGGAGAGCCCATGGTGACTGCATCACTTGAATCAAGATCAGGAAGCACCATGGAGTTGGATTTTGAGCGGTGCACAAACAAACGTGAGTTATGGTGGTGCTTGAGCGAGTCGGACGGATAGCGGAGCTGCAGATACGCAACGCGCACTGTGACAAAGAGTGCGATCGCCAATAGACTCCATAGGATCACAGCAGCGAGCGGCGAGAAAAGCAGCCAGAGCACGCGCGTGCTGGTGTTCTGCAATGAGTCGTGGTGCTCAGGGAAGGCATTGAAGACCCCGATGCGGTTGGCGAACGATGTTCCGTCTATCACTCGCTGACCTTCGCTGGCATACTTGGTCGCTGCCAAAGAGAGGACCGTCGAGCGGTTCAAGTACCCGACGACTCCGGTGATACACGCGACCTCGGCCACCGTGATGTACGTGCGGTGGACGATGGCGAACGCCTGCTTCTCAAACCACGCGGCAACCGAGTCCCACAGCATATGCAGGGTGAGGAGCACGAGCACCCAGAAGCGGAAGGTTGACAACGCGGCGTGGAGTCTTGCACCGTCGGAGACGCCATGCTCCGAGAGCACGATGCTGTTGGGCACGATGGTGGTCCAGTGGAGCACATCTGCGACGATGATCAGCGCCACGACACTCTTACTGCGGTAGAGCGACGCAGTGAGTACGGCCTGGCAGTCTTCAGCCGCGAACGTGGCGGAGTTAGTACGCGAGACGACGCTTTCCGCTGATCTCAGTGATTTCCACAGCGGCCACAGCATGAGATGGACGATTTCCATGGCGCTGTACACGTGGACGATCACTAGCAACAAATCAATGGCTGTTGCGATGGTGTACAGGACGCCGAAACTGGAAAAGTTGAGCTTCGTGTGGTGCTCAAGAGTCACGGAGCCATCGCTTGACGAGCCTCGCAGTTCGAAAATGCTGCGTCGGTTTTCTCGGATCATGTAGGTCATGCCTGAGATGTGGAGCATATCTGAGGCCAGCCACGCCTTGTTCTGGTGATACTGAGGAAAGCCTGTGGCGACCTTGCCTACAAACGCACTATGGTAGAAATTGGGGCTAGCGCAACCAAAGATGGATGACGTGTAGAATCCAACTCCGTCGCTTGGGTCGAAACCCTCCACACAGACAGCGTTGCTGATGGGCGAGCTCTTGCTGATCACGTTAAGGAGTTCAAAGATCTCCGTTTCCGCGTCTGAGCCAGGCCTGGCGGAGTACGCGCCTTGCGTGTCGTCGAGGTAGACCTGCGTGATGTCACCTGTCGAATGGGAGACGTTTACCAGTGACGGCTTGTCGTCCATGTTGTATCGGTGCCCGAAGAGCCGCACGACAGGGGAGTGGCAGATTGGTGGCTTGCGATGGTGGAACAGCATCTTGCATGCGGCCCACGCGATTGAATCTGCACGCGCACTGCTGGAGAGGACCAGCTCTTTCACTGTGGCGCGCTGCGCCGGTGGACCGAGCACGCAGCTCTTGGCGAGCACGTGGGAAAACGTCTTCCCATCGGCTTTGAAAGCGTGGAGACTCTCGCACTTTTGCAGAAACGACTTCCATCCAGCGTTTTGCGGTGCTTGGAGTCGGCTGGATGCGGTGGCTGATCCATTGAGCGCGACTACGAGCGGTTGCGGGTCGAGATGCAGTGCGCCGGAGGAGGTCGTGAAGGCGTACGAGTCTTCCGGGCCGATCCACTTGGTCTTGTACGCGAGGTCGCGCACGTCGAGTAGGAAGAATACGCCGATGAGCACGACGTCCAGTAGTAGCTGCAGCTTCAGCGGGAGATGCGCGGCCTTCGCCATGGTGCTCTGGCGTTCTGTGGATGGGTTGGGGAGAACGGAGCTGCTCGCGAAAGGTCGGGAGCTCTCGGCTAAGTACGATTAGTCGGATGAGGTAGACGACCATCATTCAGATGCAGCGTCGATGACGCAATCGTGGTGGTGGGAGAGGTTACGTTTTGGGGAGGTGTTCGTCGGTGTAACCCGGTGAGACTGTTCTCTGGGTTTCCAACCCTCTGCAAGCTGAAGTCTGTCTGGAACACCAAGATCACCAACAGAACACGTACTTGTTGGATCGTTCGATCGGTGCATTCACCAACTTTACCAACACATCCAACACAACCCACTCACCAGCGGCCAAAATGGACATGGATCTGAATGCGCGCAGCGCCAAGTGGAAGCGCGAGCAGGAGAAGCAGAAGGAGCGCGCGCGGCGCCAGCAGCAGACCGAGGCGCTGAAGCGTGCCGCCGCCGAGCGTGCGCGTCTGGAGCTGGAAAAAGTGCAGGCCGCGAAGCGCCAGGAGCGGCTGGAGGAGCAGGAGCGACTGGAGCAGCAGGCGCTGGAGGAGCAGCGCCTGACGGGCGGCATCAAGTACAGCGCGTCGCTGACGCCCGTGGCGACGGCGGGCGACGGCGACAAGATCGCGCTGCCGGTGTCGGCGCTGGAGCAGCTCAACCCGCAGCAGGCGTTCGATCTGGGCGTGTTCACCTTCGAGCTGAGCGCTGTCGTAGAGGGAGATGACGTCGTGCGCAAGACCCACGCCGGCGTGCTGGAGTTTGTGGCCGAGGAGGGCACGGTGGGGCTGCCGCCCAAGGTCGCGGCGTCGCTGTTCACGACGGGCCGCGTACCGGCGACGATCCAGGTCAAGTACGTGCGACTGGAGAAAGGAGCGTTTGCGAGCCTCCAGCCCAAGGGCGAGGGCTTTGGCGACCGCGAGATCGACTTCAAGCACATCCTGGAGCGGTCGCTGAAGGCCCACACGACGCTCACGGTCGGCGACTCGCTGTTCGTGCGCCACGGCAAGCAGACGTTCGAAGTGGCTGTCGCGGAGCTCAAGCCAGAGAACGCTGTGAATATTCTGAACACGGATCTGGAGGTCGCGCTGCTGCCGAGCGAAGCGATTGCGAAGGCCAAGGAGGCGGAGCAGCGGAAGCTGGAGGCTGCGAAGCGCGCGGAGGAGCTGAAGCAAGAGAAGCTGCGCCAGAGGGAGGAGAAGCTGCAAAATCTCGAGCCCGAGCCGCCTGTGGAGGAGCGAATGCAGGCGAAAATCCTACTGCGCATGCCGGACGGCTCACAAGTCACGCGTCGGGTCGCCCATGCGAGTCCGTTGCGGCGGGTGTTTGAGCTCATCGAAGCAACGACAGGTGATGGTGCACAGGGCTTTCAGCTGGTCGCGACGTACCCGCGACGAGTGTTTGGTGTGGCGTCGAGTGATCAGTCCCTGAAAGAATTGGGGCTGAATGGACGACAGGAGTCGCTGTTCGTGGAGCGTATCGAGGTTGAGAGTGCGGGAGCTCAGGATGTCGAGATGGTGGAGAGTCAAGGCGCTGCAAACGGCGTGGGCCTTCGACTGCCGCCGCAGTGGGAGGAAGCCAAGCGCGTGCTAGAGCAAGCGCTGGATGAGGTACGTTCGCGATGGGATGCTGCTGACACGGCGTTGGCTCTGAGGATTTACGTTGTGGACTCCTATCTGTTGCAGGCACTGAATACCACGACTACGACGCCGATCCACGCACTTGAGCCCATCATGCCAGTACGAGAGGCGGCGGATCAGCTGACGAAGTGGCAAGCGCAGCTGACGGAGCTAGAGGCCATGGGCTTCACGAACCGCGATCTGAACGTGCAGATCTTGGAGCGGTACCAGGGCCGACTGCTGCGTGTAGTCAATTATCTATCGGAGCTCACAGCCGCCGAGCCCACGGAGCGCGCTGAGCCGACGCCTGTGGACCCCATGCAGGAATGAAAGAATGAATGAAATTTTGTCCCATTAGTGATGTGCATCGTCTACTATAATCTATCCGAGGAAGCCCACGCGCTCGACCTTGCGTCCGCGCTTGGCGTCTCGCTGGCGCTGGAACTGCAGCGCCGCCTGCAGCGCCTTGAACAGCTCCTTGGATCGCTCGGCGGCCTCGTCCACCATTTGCTGCATCTCCTTGAGCTCGATCGCTCCCGTCCCGCGCTTCTGCACGCCGCACACCAGTCCGCTCGGGTCCACGGCCACGCTCACCTGTGCCGCGACGCACAGCTCCTCCTCCTGCATCGGGTCCGTGATGTAGTGGCTGCCGACCTTGCACATAGTCACACAGATGGGCCAGTTGGCGGCGTCCATGAGCTGTCCGGCGGCCGGGTCGCTGTCCACTTCGATGGTCTTGTCCTCACCCTCCACGCCCACGAGTCGCACGCTCGGGAACACCGTGTCGTTGAGCGCCGCGTAGATGGCCAGCGACATCAGATCGGGCAGGTTGCCCGTGGACTCGAACACCGTCACGTCGATCTGGATGCCCCACACGCTCTCGCCGGGCACGATGCAGAACTGCTCGAGGTCTACGCTCGGACACGAGCACAGCAGGCGCGTCATGAGCTGCGACAGCTCCACGTTGAGCTCCTCGGCGGCGCGGCTGCTGAGCTTGGCGGACACTGACGGGCTGCAGGCCACGGCCACGGTCACCACGCCGGCGTTGGGCGCGTCGGGCTTGGGCGTCGCCACCTCGAGCTTGACGGACGCCAAGATGTCGGTGCCCGAGTTCTCGAGCGACACGCGCGCCGAGCCGTTGGACTGCGACAGCAGCGACGTCTCGATCGCCATGCTGCGGTAGGCGAGGCGCGCGCGGCCGTCCGCTCGCACGTTCGCGGCCACGCCCTCCGTGATGTACGCTCGCTCCGACTGGCTGATCTTGATCATCGCGCGCGACGCGAGTTTGTTGGTTTTGTTGGTGTCGGCGACAGCGCAATTTGTTGGAAGTTGGCTCCAAGCGAATGGTGCGCTTCGATTTCAGCCAATCATAGAGACGCATTGGTTGAAAACACGTTTATGGGTCTTTTTTATGAATATTTGAGAAATCGCGAATTACGCAAATGGAGTATCATTTTAGGAATCGGTCTTGGCCTCGGCGATCGCTGGCGCCGTCGCCGCATCGACACCCTGCACGCTCGTGTTGGGCCTGGACCGTGGTAGGTGCTCTAGCTCATCACGTAGAGACTGGCACTGCGCGAAGAGCTCGTCTCGCTCTCGTCGTGTCTTGTCCAGAGCCGTCTGGACGGCTTCGAACTCATGGGCGAGCTCCTCGAGCCGCTGGGCGTGGGCGGCCTTGTCCTCCCGCGTGAGCTTGGACTCGCGTTCTCGCTCTTTCTCTTCCTCCAACATCTCGTGTACGTACTCCAGTGACTCCTTCTGCTCCTGGTACTGTCGCAGCACGTGGGCGTACAGTTTCTCAGCCGTGTCCAGCTTCTCCAGCAGGAACTGGCGGCGCTCCTGGACCACGAGCGCCTCCATCTCGTTCGCGCCGTCTTTCGACGTGAGCAAGAAGCGACTTGACGTCCGTGACATGGATAACGCGGCCATCACAGCTGTCGCTTGGCGTCTCAGGGGTCCGATCGTGCCTCGTGCCGAACGGGGGGACGGCCCAGCGCCGTCGCCGCTGTCCCCCGAGTCGAAGCCTGAGAGGAAGCTCTCCATCTCGTACACGTGAGACTTCCACCGCCCTGGTTGCTCACCTGATGTGCGTGTTGGCTGATCAGCTAGTGTCTGGGCAACATCGGCTCTCTGCACGAGCGGCATGGATGGATCGGTCTGCTTGGCTGGAGGCGCCTTCTCCCCCTGGGACTTCGCGAAGATTCCATCGTAGCACTGCACCAGCAGATGATAGAAGCGCCCGATGAACTGCGGATCTGCCACGTCGTCGATCGCTGTCTGAGCCTGCGCCGTGGCGTGGACCACCAGCACTGCTAGCTGTCCAACGGTGAGCTGAGAGAAGCAGGTCGACCGCACGAACAACGTGCGCGTTGCAGGGTCGTAGTACGTCGGAGCAGGTTTGTCGTCGCTGCTTGCTGGCTGATACTGTTTGGATATCGGAAGAGATTCAGCGACGACGACGTGCTCGACCACGGCGTCTGATGTGGCAGCAAGCACGTGAACAAGCGCATTGGCAAAGTCCAGTTGCGCCAACTTGTTTGCGTCCATCGCCTCACGCTCGGCCACGCGAAGCGTACCGTCACCGCTGTCTTTCTCTTCGCTTTGCCATTGCCACGCCTGTTCAATCGCCTGTGCCACCGACCGCTTGTACGCCTCCATAGACTGCGCTTCGGGCACTGCGTCGGTCTCGCCAGGTAACGCCTTCTCACGGTGTCCTTGACGTAGCAACGCCTCGATCGTACTCAGTCGCCGCTCGATTCCAGAAGGCTGCTCTGCACTGGCACTCGTCACGTCTCCTCGGGCAGACAGCGCATGTACTAATTTCGCCCGCTTTATGGCTGAATCGACCTTGCTTCGTGCTGAGTCGAAGAGCGGGCTATCGCGTGAGATGTCCTCCTCCGCTATCTCCTCTCGCTCATCAGGACGTGTCGTCTCCCCTCTGCCATCGCCCCCTGTCGCCTTCTCGAGCGCGTGCCGCTTGTCCTGCAGAAGTTCCTTCTCCGCAAGCAGTCGCTGCATCATCTTGGCTGTCACGATCTGGATCTTGCGCTCGAACTCGTGCTCGATCGTCGCCAGCTTCTTAGCCAAAAGTCGTTTGGCTCGCGCCTCGTGCTGCACACGCCGCCCCTGTAGCATCAACAGCAGACTGTTGATCTGTGCGTCTTTTTCTCGGCTGAGCACAGCGCGTTGAGATGAATCGCTCTTCAGAAGACGCACGCGGTCTTGAAATGCTGCTTCCATCGCACGGCGCTCCTCCTCCGCCTCGCGATCAAAAGCATCGCTACGCTTGCGCAACTCAACTTCCATCTCTTGCTCCAGGCGCTGGAGCTCGAGATGCTTGTCAGCAAGAAGTTGCTGGATCCGCTCATCGGTCTCCAGTTGTAGTCGCGCACGAAGATCGTTAATGCGGTCGTCCATATCGTTTCCTTCTCCGAAGACCACCAGGCGCGGGTGTCGCGCCTGCTCGTCTTGTAGCAGCAGCCCTTGCATCCTGGCTACTTGTGCTGCTTGCGCTTGGCGTTCACTCTCCTCTTGCTGAAGTCGCTCAATCGCCGCAGCGTGGAGGCTGCTGAAGTAGCTGAGAAGGAACTGTAGCTCGCTCAGCTGTCGTGCTTTCAGATTCTGAGATTCACTCGCCGCCTGCTGCTCTTGGTTCTGAATGGACTGCTGCTCTACAACTCGAATACGTTCGTCGAATTCCTTGTCCAACTCCTTCAGTTTCGCTTCGTGATCCTCGGAGGTATTCGTTCGCATCACAAGCGCTTTTGCGGTCGCTTTTTGCTGCATGATGTCGCGGAGCGCGTCGCGAATCGCCTGCGTCTTGCGTTTATACTGCTGCGCGAACAGCAGCGATGTCTCCTTCTGGTGGCGCTGGCTCAACACGAGTTCAATAGCAGCCATTAGCGGCATCCGCTGGGGCACGACTCGCGTATCGAAAAGCTGCTGAATCGCAGATACGTCGCGCGCCTGTTGCGCTGCGCGGGTCTCTTCGTCATCTTCAGGTGGCTGTGGGCTAGTAATGTCCTCTCCACTCGGCTTTTGTAGCCTCTCCTCCACCTTCTTCATCATCTTCTGCTTGGTCTCTTCGATTTCGGAGGCTGCGGGTGCTGCTGAATCCGGTACTGACTCTGTGTTAGCTTCCTCTACCGTTGGAGGCGCAGCCGATGCGTCTCCGTTCTCGCCTGCAGCCATCATCAGTGCATCCTCCACGGACTCGCGAGCACGCTGTTGCTCAGCCTGGGCTGCTGCCTCCTCTTGGGCTTGCTTCTCCTTCAATTTTTGTCGCTCCAGCTCTCGCTTTGTCTCCAGCTCCATGAGTTTCTTCTGCTTCTTGGCTGCAACCCGTGCCTCCAGCTTCTGTTTTTGAGTCATGAGGTCGTTCATGTGGCTCTGGTGAAGCTCACGGCTCTTTTCATCAAACTCTTTCGCCACTCTCTCCAGCTCAACCTCCCGCGCTGCGTCCATCGCTCTGCGTGCCGCGTCTGCTGCTGCAGCATCGATATTCGCCTTCGCGATGCGTTCCGCCAACTCGGCCTCCTGCTGCCGCTGCCGTTCGCGTTCTTGTTCGATCCTACGTGCAATTTCTGCTTCCATTTGCTGCTCCAATGCTAATCTATCCGCGATCTCTTGCTCTTCAAGGAGCTTCACCTGTCGCTCTTTCTCGTCAGCATCCTGTGAGTCCTTTTGCTGCTTCTGCTGCTTCGTGCGCCGCGCTGCAATGCGCTGCTGGAGCTGTTGCTGCTGACGTTTCTGCTCGGCTTCTAGCGACGCAGTCAGAGATGCCATCTCCTCCTCGTGCTCTTTCTTCAGACGATCGAGCTCCACCTGCGCGCTCGCTTGCGCTAGCTTTGCCTCCTCCTGCTTCTTAAGCGCAGCCGACTCAGCCTGTTGTGTCAGTGCAAGCAGCTCTTCTTCTTGTTTGCGTCGCATCTCCTCCCATACTTGTGCTTCCTTTGCCGCCAACTTGGATTCTAGCTCGCGCTTCTCTTTCTCTTCGTCTATATCAGCTGACGAAGGCCTCTCATCGACTGCGACTGGCACTTCCGTAGTATTGCCATCTTCTGGAGGTGCCTCGGTAGTTTGAGCTACCACTTCGATCTTCTTGCGCTGCCCCTTGCGTCTAGCGATGCGTTCTTGCAAAGCCTGCTCCTGTCGCTGTCGCTCCGCTTCGAGTGCGCGTTGCAGCTTCACAGACTCTTCGTCATGGGCTTGCTTACAGTTCAGTAGCAGCTTCTCCATCTCAAGCGCATTCCGCTGAGCAGCCTCTTGGACCGCTTGACTCACTTCTTGCTGAGCCCGGGCCACTTCGTCAGCGATGCGCTGCCTCTCCTGTGCTACACTGTCATCAATCGCTTTTGTTTCTTCTTCGAGCTCCTTCTGGAGCTGATCTTCCAACACAGCACTCTCCTCAACAGCGTTTGCAGTGTCTTGCGCCACCGGGAGTTGTTTCCGCTTCTTCGCAATTCGATCGGCAAGTCGCGCCTTCCGCAGCGCAGCGTCCTGTTCCAACGCTGCGAAGCGGTCCTTAATCGCAGCAGCGTGCTCGCCCTGTAGTCGCGAGATCTCTTTCTCCGCTTGGGATTCGGCGATAGCGCGAAGGTTGCGTGAGACTGACGACACTCGTCTCGCAACGCTAGCAAGCGACGGGGGCTTCTTCTCTGGCTTCGCACGGCGCTTCTTCTCCGCTAGGCGCTTGTCGAGATTGGATCGACGCGTCTGTGCTTCCGTAGAATCATCTTCAAGTGCACGGCGGCGATTCGCCTCAAACTCAGCAGCGATGCGGTCGATTTCAGCTTGCCGAGCGGCCTCCATTGCTCTCTTACTGGCCTCCGCGGCAGCGGCGGCCGCGTTGGCCTGAGCAATCTGTAGTGCTAGCAGCCTTTCCTGCTCTGCCTGTCGGTGGCGCTCGGCTTCCACCGCTTGTTGTGCTTGTCGCTGAAGCTCATCCTCCAGAAATGATCGCTCCTGGGCATCCTCCACCTCCAGCTCAGCTCTAATTTCTTCTGCGTGGATTCCAGCCTGCTTCTTCTGTTGCTCCCGCTGAGCACGTTTCGCATTGAGTTTGTCTTGCAGCTTTTTCTCCTGCAGCTTGCGGTCCGCTTCTAGCGATGACTGCAAAGCCTGGCGTTCTCGTGCGTGTTCGGCTTGAATACGCTGTAGCTCTAGCTCAGCAGCCGCCTGCGCTGCTGCGGCCTGTTGGTGACGATCACTGGCCTGCCGCTCAGCTTCTACGATAGCAGCAGCAGTCTGGCGCTGCAGAGCTTGCTCGGCCTCCTTGAGCTTCTTGGTCTCCTCGTCAGCTAGTGTCTGTTGGAGCATCGCCCTTTCTCGCTCGTCATCCGCATCCAGCTCTTTTTCTACAGCTGCGACTCTCTCTTTGTCCCCGCCTTCAGCTGCAACGTCGGACAGCTTCTTCACTCGCCGCTTCGTCAGTCGATCATGTAATGCCTGCTCCTGCCGCCTACGCTCCTGAGCCAACGCACGACGCAGCGCCTCAGACTCTTCTGCGTGAGCTTTCTGGCAATCTGCAAGCAAGCGTTCCAGCTCTTCTCCTGTGGCATTCAAGGCTGTCTGGATATATTGCGTGGCCATTTCCTCGTGCTGTTGTACCTCCTCTTGGACAGCACACATCTCTTCTGTGACCTGCGCGTCAATGGCCGCTTCTGCCGTCGCCTCTTCCAATTCCAACGACTTCTGAAGTTCAGCGACAGCGACATCACTTCCGCCTTTCATTGCTAGCGCCCTCCGCTTCTCCTCCATCCGTTCCCGTAGCTGTGCCTTGCGTGCAGCGCCTTCTGATTGGATTTGATCCACACTGTGCTGAAGACTCTCAGCATACTGCCTCTTAATTCGTTCAACTTCGTCATCAGCCACAGTCTCCATCGCTGCAGCCAAAACTGCACGCGCTTCCGAAGCTGCCGCGCCGCCACTGTCATTCGACGCGGACAAGCGATTCTCTGGCTGTGCTGAAGCGGAATTCTTGTGTTTTTTCTTCGCCCGTAGCCGTTCCTGGAGACGATCTCTCGTAGCAGCCGCACTGCTGGCGTCGTCTTGGTGAGCAGAGCTGAGTGCCTCGGTGAGCTCCAACGCCACACGACGTAGCTCTGCCTCACGGGCAGCATCCATCGCCATTCGGGCGGCCTCGCTAGCTGCAATCTTCGCTGCTGACTCGTCGATTGCCGCAGCTAACTCGCTCTCCACTTGGCGCTGTCGCTCTCGCTCATCGCGCAGTGCACGCTCTCCACGCGTATCAAGCTCTTTCTCCAGCTCCAACACGTCCAGCTCGTCTTCTGCATCTAGTTTCGCGAGCTCTGCTGTGGTCAACGGGGCACTGCTACTGCTCACTCGTGCTGCTCGTCTTTGCTTCAGCTTGTCCTGGAGACGCTGGCGTTGACGCATTCTCTCCGTATCCAGCGATGCCTCCAATGCCCGACGCTCCTTCTCGTGCTCTTCTCGTACACGTTGTAGCTCGAGCTCTGCCCGGGTATACTCTCCCTGCGCTTCCTTTTGTCGCTGCACTGCATCCGCTTGCATTTGACGCGTTATTGTTTCCAGCTCGAGTTGATGAGATTCACGCAATTCCTTTCGACACGCCTCTTCATTCAACGCAGACTCCTGCTCAGAAGCAGCACGCTCACGCTCTTCAGAAGCAGCAAGTTCAGTTTCCATCGCCTGCTCGTCCTCCGCTGAGATCTCAATGCCTGCATCATATCTTGCCGTGTCCAAGGCAGCCTGGCGCTGCGCACGCTTCTTTGAAAGTCGCTCCTCCAGGGCTTGCTCCCGTTGCTGTCGCTCGAGAGCAAGCCGCTGGCGAAGCGCTAACGAATCCTCATCGTACTTGGATCGGCACGCTGCCAACAACCTTTCCATATCATCCACAAGCACCAAAGCTGCTTCCTCGGTCTTTGCCGCAAATCGCTTCGCTTGGCCATCCGCTTGAACATCAGCATCAAGGTGCTGCTTCTGAACTGCGGCATCGATGGCCCGCAGTGCCAGTTCTTCCTCCTCTTGGACTTGGTCGACTGTCATTCCTGCCTGAGCTCCCAGTGCTTGGACGGCTGCGCGCTTCCTCGCCATTCGATCGCGAAGCATCCTCTTGCGGATATCGGCGTCCTGCAACAGTTCAGCGTTGCGTCTGTCAGCGTCTGCCGCGTGCTGGTCGCGAATACGCCTCAACTCTGCTTCGATTGAACCGTCAATCGCATCTGCTATGACCGCGGCAGTGGCCGACGCCATCGGGGCACTCGTCACTTCAGTTGGTTTTTGATGGCCGTCTGAACCGTCGCGAGCACCACGCTGGTGGCGGGCCTGTAGCCTGCTTTGCAGCCGCTGCTTGCGTAATGCCGCTTCACTAGCGTCTTGATCCGATTCACTCTTCTTGCCGTCCGCCAGCTCTCGCCGCAAACGCTCCAACTCCGCTTCGGCCATTGCTCGCACTGCCTCATGAGAAACCTGGGCTTCACTCAGGTCGCTAGTCACGTCAAGACATCTTTCGAGAGCTTCCTTCTCGAGTAGCTGGTGAGAACCCATCTTCATCTCTATCGCGGCCAGCTCGTCTCGAGCCAATTGCTCTGCAAGCTCCGCCTGCTCCACGTTGGCCTCTCTGTCAAACGCCTCCGCGACGCGAACCTTGTCCGCTTCTGTTGCGCTTTCCAGTGCCGCTCGTCTCCGCGCACTCAGTCGTTCCTTGAGTGCATTCGAACGCTTGTCTCGATCAGCTCGTAATGAATCTTGCAGATCCGCCATATCACGAGCTAGCTCTTCACGAACCCGACGAAGCTCTGCCTCCGCTCCATCAGCTTCGTCTTTACGAGCTGCGGCCTTCGCATCCGTCATTTGTGTAGCTGTATGGAGCGCAGCTTCGACAGCCTCCGTGAGTCGCTCGTGTAGCTGCTGGTTCATTTCTTTCTCTTTGTCATCCAGTTGTTGCTGAAGTTTCAGCTGCTCGGCCCCCTCCTCGTTGGCCAGCTCTACTTCAATGATCTTCGTGTCATCGCTGGTCGCACCTGCCAACCTCTCTTTGCGGCGCCTCGCTAACCGCTCTCTCAAGCTCTCTTCTTCTCTTTTACGCTCGAGAAGAAGACGGTCACGCAGGGCACGAGATCCTTGCTCGTGATCTGCTGTGCACGCAGCGAGCAACGCTTCCACTTCGTCCACGGACGCGACCGCGTTCACCTCGATACGCTCGAATAGTTCTGCTGCCTTGTCACCAATACTTTGCAATAGTTGCGCCTTCCTCTCGAGCAGCTCTCTGTCAATCTTTGCACAGCCACTGTCTTCCTCAGTCTGCAGCTTGGTTAGCCCCTCGGTTGCGTGGCTCTCCGCACCAGCCGTGGTCATGATTCGTCTCCGTGAGGCCGCAATACGATCCTTCAGGAGCTGTTTACGCACTGCGGCTTCCAGCTCCAGCTCTCGTTCTCGTTCTTCACGACTCTGGTCAAAGCGTTCTTTCACTTTTGCAATTTCTCCGTCAAGGACGTTCGCCAACGCGTGGTCACTAACGCGCTCTTCATGCTGGTGGTACTCACCAGCAACTTCCGATGATGCCGCGCCAGCTTTCTTCTTCCTCTGCTCGCGCAATCGCTCCAGTAACCGTTCCCTTCGTTCATCAGCCTCTCCGCGCTCTTCCAAGCTCGCTTTCGCGAATGCTTTCTCGTAAGCCAAACGTATCGAAGGGATCAATCCATCGACCGCGTCCACCACACCACGTTTCGCAGCTTCCGTTGCCGTAACTGTGGCCATGGCATCAGCCAGACGCTCCCATAACGGCTTTTCAGCAGACTGCTGATCTTCCCACAGCTTTCGCGTGGACGCAACTGACTTGTCATCCAACGTTGCCTCCAACTCCGCCAGCTCCACTTCTTCGACTCGTTCTATGTCTGCCAGCGCCTGAGCTTGGACTGACGGCTCAGTGTTCTTCAAATCGGCCGTTCGTTCGCGACGTCGACTCGCTAGTCGGTCACGAAGCCGCGACTCTTGCAACAACCGATCTGCAGCAAGTGACTCTGCCAACGCAGCGCGTGCGTTTGTATGTTCCCTTTGAACTCGCTCCAATTCTGCACTCGCGTCAGCTTGAGCCTTGCGTGCCTGCGTTGCTTGAGCACTAAGCGTCTCAGCTAAACCACTTGACAAAGCGCGTAGTTCCTTCACGTGACGGCCTTGCAGTGCGTCGAGTTCTTGTCGCTGCTCATAAGTTAACTTCGTCTCTAGTTCTTGCTCTGCTTCGACACGATCGACATCGCTGACTTCTCCTCGCTGCTTCTGCTCTAGACGGGCTCTCAGAGCTGCCCGAGATTGAGCTCGTTGCAGATTGAGCTGCTCGTTTAAACGCGCCAATTCCGTTGCGTGCCTAGCCTGACACGCTTCAATCTGCTCGTCAAATGCACCCGCCAGATCGTGTGTCTTTGCAATGAGTCCCTGAAACGCCTTCTCTTCCACGGAGGCGACTACCGCCGTAAGACTCGTTCGTGTGCTCGCAATCTCATTGTTGATCAGTCGTGACTCACGATCTTGCTCATATCTGTCTGCTGCAGTCGGCGCATGGTCGCGGGTTCGCGCCTCTAAACGAGCGTTCAGCTGTGCATGACGCTGAGCGGACTCTAGTTCCAGAAGGCGAAGGCGATCTGCCAAGGCAACAGCATGTTGATCACGTAGACGAGCAATATCTGCGTCGAGGCAATCGTTAACGTGCTGCGCTACAATTCCCACAGTATCAGCAACGCAGTCTCTTGATTCACGAGTACCATCGTCCAACTGAGCACCGTCATCTTCATCATCCTCCGCAGAAGGTGCTGCTGCATCGCCCTCGTCATCATCCACACCATCGAAAGCTCTGTCGTCCTCGTCACCACGACTGGTGCCTGGAAGCCTTGTCTCGTCTTCAGCTGCGGCTCCATCGTCGTCTAACTCCGCAAACTCTTCCTCTAGACGTGCAAGCTCTTGCTGGTACTCTCTCTCGATCTCGTCTTCTTCTTTCGCGAACTTGGATTCCAGTGATGTACTTTCTTGACTCTGTTCCTGGCGCAGGATATCGTGTTGTTGGGCTGCAGCCAATTGAAGAGCTCTCTCCGGACTCTCAGACATGACAGCACGTGTTGTCAGCAAGTTCTTCACCTCTTCTTCCATCTTGTGCGCTTCCACCTTTTGTGAGCTTCCCATTCGCAGTAGATCGGCAGAAAAATCGTCCAATAAACGCTGGGACTCATCAGGCGTGAGCTGCGGAAACTTTTCGCGCAGCATGTCTGCGTACTCTCGTCGCATACTTTCCTGGCGCGCGAGTAGAGCCTGTGCCTCTGCCTCAGCAGCCTCGCGGAGGGCTTTTAGTTCGTCTCCAGCTAGCTCCAAGGGAAGACTCATATCTCCAGTTTCTGAGGTGGGAAATATGAGCTCACCGCTGGAAGAAATCTCAGCCGCTTGAGGAGTTGTCGTAGTCGACTGGAGCATGCGCGGATACTGGAGAGATGGAACGCCGCCAGCAACGCTAGGAACCAAAATTTCAAGCTGCGGAGGTGCCACTTGGTTCGGAGCAGCTATTGTGGCTTGCCGTAACTCTGGCTGAAGTTGCGCGTACGATTTGGGCTGTGATTGCTGTAGCAGGTTGCGTTGATGCTGCATTAGAGACTGTTGGGGCTGCAGCTGCTGCTGTAGCTGCTGCTGTGACAGCGATACGAGCAGGTCTTTGATCTGGCCCATCAGCGCATTGCCTTCATTCTCTCGTACATCAATTGCTTGGTTCGAAGCAACAGGTACTCTAAACGACGCCGCTGCAACATCCGATTTCGATCGTGATGCGGCTGCGGCGATTGCTTCTTCGCGCTGTCGTTCTCTCCGCATTTTGAGTAACGATTCGAGTTCCTCTTCTACCGGGTGACTGACCTTCTCGGCCTTTGCCAGCTTGGCCTGCTCCTTCTCAACTTTGTCATGTAGTCGTCCGGCTCCCTTGGAAAGCTCCCGCACAAATTTAGCGAGTTTTTCTTCCATCGCGATCGTTACCGCACGCTCCTTCGAAGGGTTCTGCTCTTCTCGCACTTGAGCCAGCTCACGTTTGAATTCTGCCTCCATGTCATCAACTGCAGTGAGTAGCTTGGGCAATGCTTCGCCAAACCGTTGCAGTGACGCCAGTTGCTCAAACAGAATCTCATCCTCTTTGTTTTCGGCACGCACGATACGTTCATGGAGGCCGAGGGCGTCTTGAATTCGCGCATCGACATCAGTGTCAGGCACTGCTGCTGTTGGATAGCGACTAGCAGCAGCCTCGATCACAATCTCAGCCACCTCCCGACGCACTTTCTCCGCCTCGGCAAACTGAATCACGGACGAACTGGTCATTTTGGAGGGGTCTGAGCACAGTAACGTCTTCAGATCAGCCAAGACTGACTGCATATGCTCGAGGTGCGAGGGGCCAGCAGTTGTCTCGGGTTCATCGTGTTTGTTGTCGACCAGGTCTCTCGATGCGACATCCGCGATCACATTGTGGGCAAAGTCGGCAGGATTCCGGCTCCAGTTCTCAATGGTCTGTAACAGTCCCGCGATTTCGTCCATGCCAGCATTTCGCCGACGTCGGAAGCGCTCTCGATCAGACAAATCTCGCTGCAAAGTCTCCACAAGCAGAGCATCTGGCTGCTCGTTGCGAAGGGTACGTTGGTCGGGTGCTAGTGATTCTACGCTGCTGACCTGGATAGTTTCGTCTTCAGGATGCTGAGGATCTTCACTTTGACTTCTGAATTGGGTCGCGAGCATCGGGATTGGCGACGGTGAAGGGGAGGAAGCAGTAAGCGAGTTGACGAACAGACGCTTTAGCTCAGCCGCTTCCGCCTGTAGGCGCTGAAGCAACTTGTTCACGTCACCCTTCTGGTCGTCAAAGCACTTGGTCACTGCCTCGTGGTGATACTGCAGTCGATCCACAAGCTCTCGCAGGTCCACGTCTTCCTCGTCCCAGCGATCAAGATCAGGACGGTAACCGCCGCCATCATGGTTCACTGCCGGACTCTTCGCCCATCGAGGGCTTGAGACGAAATCAGGCGCCTTCCCGTCATCGAGTACCATCACCGGTGCTGGTGTTGTTGTCGCGTCCTGTGACGATGCAATCACTGCCACAGACGCGGGCGAAGCTTTATTTGTGGTGACCGCCCCTTTGGAATGTAGCGTCGACAGATTTGTGGACTTGCTTGTGGCGCGGTAGCCTGGAAGCCGCTTCCGGAAGCTCGAAGTTGCCCAACTCTTGGTACGGAAGTAGTAAAGACCTGCAATGACTGCCGCTACCATCCCAATAAGTCCGCCAAGGAGGCCGATAATCAGCCCCCAGTCAGGAGCGAGAATGATGTCATCAGTCCTGCGCTTAGCGCTTACAGCGATCAGGTTCTTCTCGTTGAGCGGAATAATGGCGGCTTCGGTAGGACAGGATGTGCCAGTCTTCATCACCGTGAGCACAGTTTTCGCTGCGCCGTTCAACGAGTTGCCGAAGACGTAGATACCAGGCTGTGTGAACGAGAAAGCAAACGCTGACACAGTCGATGCGTTTGATTTCACCTTCGTCGCAAGTGCGCGGAAGGCGCCGTAGTCGAAATCTGGATTCGTGTTGAGCATCGAGTCTTTCATGTAGACCGGGTACGAACCGCTCGTCGAGAGATCGAAAAGTATACCCTGGCCAACTTGAAGGCATACCATGGGGTTTTGAATGGACGAAGCTGCGTCGAGGCGACGTCGCTGGCGTTGGCGGTCACGGCGTGAAGCAGAGAAAGATGACGATGAGGATATCCCCGCCGGAATATCGTACGAGCCAGAAAACCCTGTGGACGATAGCGCCAGAGAATGCAATTGGCAGTCAGTGCTGCCGTCGTTTGGGCACGACACTTTTGAGATGACACCGACCACAGCCTCATCCGCTAACGCTTCCCTACTTCCGGTCTTCGGATCGAAGAGCTCCAGCTCACCTGTGGATGGACTCACTCGCACTTGCATCGCACTGTCACGGCACTTCTTGTCACAGACAGTATCCACATCTGTCTGCTTTTCACACTGGCAAATGCCCATGCTGCTCACCAGGGTTCCTGAGCTGTTCCCGCAACTGTTCTCACACGAGACTTGGGATGCAGACACACAGCCACCGCTATCAGATCGCACCTGACTCGAGCCACAGCGATCATACACAATAGGCTGGCAGTCAACATCGTCATCTTCGTCGCTTCGAAGGACCATATCCTGGTCGTAAAACTCGTAGCCAGGCTCGCAAATACAGTAGCCGTCCGTCATCTGGAACGCGCGATGGCTACCTTTGCAAGTACACTTGGTAGCGCCAACGCCAGCGTAGGCACTCTTGGAGCAGGGCAAGCAGCTCGCCTGCCCGGGGGCATTTTGGTACGAATTGTCTGGACACGGAAGACATGCCGACGCATTGGTGGCGGAGTAGATGGGCTGGTACGTTCCACTTGGGCACGGTATCTCCTTCGAGCAACTTGGTGGGCAATAGTATCCTGGTGGGCACGGATACCCATTATCTGCCTCCTTGGACTTGGGATGACTTGCCTTTGTCGCATCGAGACAGACGAATCCTTCGATGCACGGCTCGCACTTCGTCCGATTAGGATCAATCCCGAATGTTCCCGCTGGACAGGATTCACATGCGTCAGCAAGAACACTAAGAACGCCATTTAGAGGAGTCGCTCGTCCGACATAACCAAGTGGACATGCTAATGGAGCGATCGAACCAGCCGGACAGTAGAAGCCTCGTTCACACACGGTGGGTAGCGACACGTTCATCGAGCAGTAGAATCCAGAGGGACATAGCACTGGTGAAGCTGTTTTCTGTGGACAGTAAGCCGCACCAGGACACACAATAGGTTCTGTCGAGCCAGGAGGGCAGTACACTCGGCTTTCACACATCGTCGGCTCGACAGTTGCGACACCACAGTGAGAACCACCAGGACACAAACCGCAGTCTGTCACTGACTTAGCGCCCCGATCTCTACGAAACCTGCCGGCAGGGCAGGGCGTGGGCTCTGTCGAGGCCTCGGGGCAGTAGTAGCCAGCAGGGCAGTCGAACCAATCTGTGAGCTCTACGATCGCTGTGCGATTGCAGAGTTTCCCAGCATCACACGCCTTGCAGTCTTCTAGTCTTGACTGGCCTGCCGTCGGGTTGTAGGTTCCTAACGGACATGCAAGTGCACTCTGTGCGTAGGGGCAGTAGAACCCTGCCGGACACGCCACCGTGAGAGCTCCATTCTCGCAACTCCATCCACTCGGACACGGCCCACAGTCGTCGACACTTGTGCCGTGCGTCTCCAGTCTCGCTGTTGAGGTCGGGCATGGCAATGGATCTAGGACACCCTCTGGGCAGTAATGGCCGACTGGACACGGACCACCGAAATCGAAGCCTGTCTCCTTGTTGGCGATCGCTGGTCCAGTCAAGTTGATCGATGGGTTCGGACCCAAGTTGTAGAGCTTGCAGTAGTAGCCAGCGGCGCAGGATGCAGTGATCGTGCCACCCACACAGTACTTCCCCGCGCTGCATGCTGCACACTGTTTCGCTGACTCTAGTCCCGTCGTGTGTCCAAACGTTCCAGCCGGACAGAGGACAGGCTCGACAGCCCCCTCTGGACAGAAGAAGCGAAGAGGACATGGCACCGGTGCAGTGGCATTTGTGTCGCAATATCCACCGGCTGGACAAATTGTGCAGACTGCTTGTTCTTCCAACGCATTGTACGTGCCTTTTGCACAGCGAGTTGGTGCACTAGAACCACGAGGGCAGTAGTATCCCGGTTTACAAGTGTTTCCAGTCACTCCATCGATCGGATTCGACAACCAGGCTCCTCCAACGCAAGTGTGGCCGCCTGCACAGAGATCACCGGTTGTTCCGTCGGTTGGTGTTGCAGTGACTGCTCCTCCAGCGCAGAAGTAACCAGGAGCGCAATCGCCTGTTGGACTGCTAGTCGGCTGGGCACCTGAGCAAAATTTCCCTGGTGGGCATGCCGCACATTCAGAGCTACTGGCGAGAAGAGTCGTGCTGCTGAATGTGCCTGGTGGACATGGATACATTGTCGCAGATGGCGTTCGCAGCGGACAGAAGAAACCAACTGGACACTGTTGAGGTGTGATCGTTCCTACCTCGCAGTAGTATCGCTCCGGGCAGAGCTTACACCTCCCAAGTCCTTCCTCATCACTGAATGAGCCCGCGGGACAGAGCTTGGGTGAAGAGCTTCCCTCCGGGCACTCAGATCCTTTCGGGCATCGTAGTGTCGCTTCTCGTTCCCCGCCGAGGCATAAATATCCAGCCGGACACTTCTCGTACGGTGTGATGATGCCGGACACACTACACAAGAAGCCTGGTGGACACGGAAAACACTGGCTAGCAGCAGTGTTCTGGGTGTTGTCGGAGTAGGTTCCTGGTGAGCACGGAATGGGGTTACTCGTACCTTGAGGGCAGTAATGGCCCCGTAAACACACATTGCCGATCACGCCGAGAGAGTTGTTCTGACCAGTGGGGTTTGCTGTATACGATCCTTGGACGCAATAGAATCCAGCGTCGCACGGCAGTGCCTTGTCAGTGTTGGTTGACGAGCAGTAGAAGCCGGCGTCGCACACGATCGGTACGGCAGAACCTTCAGGACAGTTCGTGCCTGGTAGACACGGGCCGCCAGTTGAAGTGGTACCCGACGGAGTGCTGGAGGCTGACCCACCAGAGCAGTAGAAGCCACTTCTACAAAGCCCCGATGTCTTCACTGCTGCATAACCGTCGATGTAAGTCCCGCCAGGTGCCGGTGTACACTGCGAGGCATCCTGGAGACCAGTTCGGTTGCCAAAGGTGCCGGGACGGCAAGGGTACTGCACATCGCGCTCGGTGCCGACTGGACAGTAGTATCCCTGAGGACAAACGTTTGATGCGTAACTCGTACTGCCAATGGGACAAAAGTACCCAGCTGGACACGGTGTACACGCACTGGCACCTCGTTCGTCAGAATACGAGCCTTCTGGACAGGACACAGGCAGCGCAGAGCCTTGGGGGCAATAAGACCCCTTCGGACAAAGATCTCCCCCAGTTTCAACGGTAGCAACACTCGTCACGCCACTGTTCGGCGACGATACGGCGTTGCCTCTTCGACAATAGAATCCCGCATCACAGGGTCCTGACGGGGACGTCAACCCTGTCGAGCCGCAGAACATCCCTGGGGTGCAAGCTGAGCATTGGCCGACAGACCCCAATGCTGTCGTGCTCGAATACGTTCCAAGAGGACACGGGGTCGGAACTGCAGAGCCTTGAGGGCAGAAGGATCCCGCTGGACATGGATGCGTCGCGTTATCAGGGGTCTTGCCAAACGCTGTTTGTGAACCTGCAGGACACAAGTACCCGCTTGAACACGGCCCCGTCGGGATTGTGATCGCTTCTTGTTGGCAAAACGAGCCAGGCGTACACGTCGTGCATTGTGTCGAGTTGACGAGCTTGACAGCTGAGCTGAACGTTCCCACTGGACAAGGCACTTGCACCGCTCCAGTTCCCGTTGGACAGAAAAAGCCGGCTGGACAATCAAAGTACTGATCTGTCCGGACTCCGTCGCAGAAGAACCCTTGCGGGCACACCTTACATGACACCGAGCCGCGCGACGGTGCGTAAGTCCCTGCAGAGCACTTGATCGGATAAATAGTTCCTTTCGGGCAGTAGTAGCCTGTTGGACAGGAGTCTCCTGTGACTTGGTCGGTCGGAGTCGCACTTGACGCGTTCATCGTGCAGAAATATCCCTCGCTGCACAGATCCGACGGCGACATCAACGCGCTCCCGCCACAGTACGAACCTCCAGGACACGAAGAACATGATGTGACATTGGCACCACCACTAGAGCTTCGAAAGAATCCGGCAGGACATTCTGTCGCAGCACCTGATCCAGTTGGACAGTAATGGCCGGCGGGGCAGACGTAGCCGAAGTCTGGATTCACTGGATTGGCGACGGGCGAGCCACCCGAGCACACAAACCCTTCAAAACACTTGCCGCTGGGTTGCGTGAGGCCAAACGAGTCACAAAAGTAGCCTGCAGGGCAGTACTTGCACTGCAAGATCGCAACTAGCCCTTCCACATCGCTGTATGTTCCAGGCGGGCACTTGATTGCGAGCGCGGTTGCCTTCGGGCAGTAGCTTCCAGATGGACAGACCGTAGGACGAATAGTTCCTGGTGATCCACAATAGAAGCCTGCTGGACAGTCAACGCACTGTTCTTGCTTTTCGTTTGAGTTGAATTGACCTGCAGGGCACGGGATCGGAGCTGTTGACCCGTTTCCAGTGAAGTAACCGGCTGGAGTTGGGACCTGGGTTGGTGTACTTGCGGCGCCCGTGCAATAGTAGCCGGAAAAGCAGTCTCCCGTGGGTAAGAGCAGTCCTGGGGTCTCGCAATACTTCCCAGGTGGACAAAGTACGCATTGCGTCACCATTTCGAGCCCTGTGAAATTGTTGTAAGAGCCAGGTGGGCATGCTGTCGGCAGAGCTGAACCTAGTGGACAATACGACCCACGCGGGCATTGGCCACCGACGTTTCGATTTGTCACACCGAAGAGCGTTGTCTCGTAGTTCATCGGTGCCGATGTGTACGCGCCAAGCGTACAGTAGTAGCCAGGATCACACGGTCCTCGCGGCACTGTGAGGCCAGTAGAATCGCAATACATACCAGGCGGACATAGAAGACAATCTTCGACCTGCTTGATTCCTGTGGCATTCGAGTGGGTTCCGATAGGACAGGGCTCGGGTGTTGACACTCCAGTGCGGCAGTAAAACCCTGTTGGACAGGCCACGGGATACGCAGATCCCCGAGGACAGTAAGCTCCAGCAACACACACCGCGCAATCTTCTTCGCTTTGGCCTCCGACTCGGTCCAGGTAGTACCTGGCCGGGCATGGCACTTGCGTTCGTGACGTTGACCGGAGCGGACAATAATATCCAGCATCGCACGTGCCAGTAGGCTGCAGTGCACCAGCGAGGCTGTAGAAGCCAGGGGGAGTGGGCACGCAGTCGCTTATGTCATCTTGGCCGGTGAAGTTGCTGTACGTTCCAGCCGGACAAATGATCGGCGCAGGCGTCGCCTTCGGACAGAAGTATCCTCTTGGGCAAGCGTCAATTTCTAGAGCGGGCTCGTGATCAGTGCCTGGTGCGCAGTACGTTCCGTTGTAGCACATGCCGAACTGAGAGCCTGGAGCTAGCCAACTCACCACGTCTGATCGCATGCTGGTATCGCTGGTTGTATTGCTACTGCAAAAGTAGCCAGCTTCACACTTTGAGCAGCTCTTGGCACCCTTGGGTGAAAAATTTCCTTTACCACACGGTACTGGAAAGATAGTTGCATCCGTGCAATAGAAGCCTGCTGGGCATACGATGCACTGCGGCCAAGATGCGCCTGGACCGACGCTCTGAGTATTGTTGAGTGACGTGTACGATCCTGGTTTACACGGTAGCGGAGCCACCGATCCAGCTGGACAGTAGTATCCCGGTGGACAGTCATCACATTGACTGGGCTCGAACAACCACGTCTTGGCAGTGTACGTTCCCGCTGGACATGGGAACTTGGTCGGAGAAGGGGTTCCAAGTGGACAATAGTAGCCTGGGCTGCAGTCCCCATCGATATACGACTTGCCACCACTGCAGTACTTGCCAACAGGACAGACTTCACACTCGGACGCGTCAGCTAAAGCTGTGCTAGAGCTCCACGAACCTGGAGGACACGGAAACTGCTTGGAGTACGCTGTTCCGTTTGGACAGAAGAACCCAGCACCGCAATCGAGCATCGTTTGCGTCTCTCCGCCAGTTCCTTGAGGGCAAGCGTGGCGAAGTGGACAAATAGTGCAGTCGCTCGCTCGAATGAGGTCAACCTTCTCAGTGTACGTTCCTGCTGGGCAGGGATTCGAGTTTGCGACGACAGTTCCACTGGGACAGTAGTGCCCCTTAGCACATCGATCGACAAACTCAAACTGGCCAACCCGTGGACATGACCATCCTGGTGGACAATCAAGGCACTCGTGGACATCAGCCGAGCCTGTATCCGGATTATACGTTCCCGCTGGGCATTCCGTCGGTGCGCTGCTTGCCTCTGGACAGAAAGCACCAAGTTCGCAGCGTTTACACTGCGATGCGTCCGATAAACCAGTCACAGGCCCACTGTATGTCCCAGCAGGGCAAGGATACTGGTTGGCAGCGGCAGTTCCTTCCAAACAGAAGTAGCCTTGTGGGCACACGACTGGGTCTGAAGATCCTTCCGGGCAGTATGAGCCTGCTGGGCAACGCACGCAGGCACCAAAGTTGAACTGGCCAGGTAACGAGTTGAATGTTCCAGCCGGACAAGGAAACTGCGATGCTCGTTTAGTTCCAAGTGGACACACAAACCCAGTTGGACAACGTTGTGCTGTGAGTGGAGTCGAACCCATTTCACAGTACGAGCCTTCGGGGCACGGTGCACACGCTTGGTCGACACTCTATAGGATCAAGGTGACGGGTTATTACACAGCACAATCCCAGTTGGGTACAGTAACACTTACCTCCCCTGCAGTGACGTTGCCGTACGTGCCAGCAGGACACAAGAAGAAAGTTGTCGGTGGGTTGCAGTAGCCACCCATCGGACAAGCGTCTTGAGGTGGAGTTGGATTCGTTGACGCGAGCCCGCACTTGTACCCCGGACGACACGCACGGCAGTTTGCCACTGCACCTTCACTGTAGTAGCCGACAGGACACGGCTGTGGTAACTGATCCGAACGTGGGCATTCGTAACCAGGATCGCATGGTGTACAACTTGTCGATGTCTTCAAGCTGTAGGATCCGACAGAGCAGTTCTTGGGCATCTCATACGGAACATCGCAAAAGTATCCACGTGGGCACTCGAGGCATGCGGCGTTTCCATCGGGAGAATACCATCCAGGAGGACACGGTGTCAAGCTCGTGCCGTTTGTGAATAAACACGCATAGCCAGCGGGACACGGTGTACAAGATGCGGCGCCTGCAGTCGAATACGTTCCAGCCGCACACGACACGCGCTGATTCGACGTGGAATCAGGACACGCAAATCCTGGTGGGCACATGGTACACGCACTCGCTCCACCTGTACTAAAGCTCCCAATGGAGCATTGGACAGGAGCCATGGTCGGGTCTGGACAAGCATATCCAGCAGGGCATGCTGTGCACTGCGTCGCCCTCTCTGGTGAATACGATCCTGCCACACACGGAGCGTTCTGGCTGCCATCGACAACGGGACACTTGCGACCGGCTGGACAATCCGTACACTGCGACTGGCCTCCCAAACTGAACGTGCCCGCCGCACACGTCTGCACCAGCTTCTGGCTCGTACTTGGACACTGCTTGCCCGCAGGGCACAACGTGCAGACAGCCGCGCCCGCCTCAGCGTACGAGCCATTGACGCACGGCAACTGCGTGTTTTGATTGGTACTTGGACAATAATAACCAGCCGAGCACGCTGTGCACTGCGCTTGGCCTCCAATGCTGAAAGTTCCGGGGACACACGGAACTGGAGGGGCCGATACCACAGCGCACGATGCCCCCGACGGACAAGCTGTGCATGGTGATGCTTGTGTAATGCTGTAAGTTCCGGTGGGGCAACTCACAGGAGCAGAACTAGCCAAAGTGCAGTCTTTCCCGGCAGGGCACGGGGTGCACGATGTGCTCGAGGCGCTTGAATAGTGCCACGCAGGGCATGGAATCGGATCGACACTTGGTTGTGGACAGTAGCTCCCAGCCGGACATGCAATGCACACCGACGAGCCCACTGGCGCGAACGTGCCATCACTGCACCGAACTGGAGCAGCTGTCGTCACCGGACACTCGTAACCCTTCGGACATGAAGTGCACACACCACTGCCTTCAAGACTGAACGTTCCACTAACGCACGCCGAAGGCGCAGCCTTCAATGGCGAGCAGTCGAAACCCGCTGGGCAAGTGATGCACGCCGAGTGGTCTCTGTTATTCGTCTCGCCAACTTCGCACGCGACCGGAGCCACTGGATTGTTACACACATAGCCGAACGGGCACACGGAGCACTCCGTCGCTCCGGCGAGACTGTAAAAGCCTTGGCTGCAGGCCATTGGTGCGAACGTCGTGGCTGGGCAGTACATTCCTGGATCACAAAGGTGACATTGCGTATCTCCAGCCAGAGAGTACGAGCCGTCCGAGCATTTGACAGGCTCTGGATCATTGGCATTACACGAGAAACCTGCGGGGCACGACTGGCACGGTCGAGCGCCATTTCCAAAGGAGAAGGTGCCGTCGGGGCACGTCGTCGGCGTAGCGTCACCGCCTCCGCAGAACGAGCCAACGGGACAAGTTCTACATCGCCCACAGTCGGATGTAGTCCGTAGGCAGCATGCAGCGTCGTCGAACATTGTAACGTAAACGCTGTGAACGTCAGCAAAGGAAGTCTGTGATCCTGCAGGAACGATCGAGTGCGATACGAGAAATTGCTCTCCGGCCGGAGGTGGCGTGTAATCTGCTGTAGCACTCGCTGTAATACGCACCGGCACACTCCAGTTGGACGCTGAGAACGTGATGAGTGAAGGAATCAACTTCAGGGACGCCGATGGGTGCAGCGTCGTCGGAACCAGCGCTGCAATAGACAGCGAAAGGGTTGGATCGGTCGGTTGAGCGCTGAGCGATATCTCATACGTGCCACTGTCGCTTGCATTCAGCAGATCGATCTGGCGCTTGCTGAGGAGTACGAGCGCTCGCTCAAGAAACACACCGGACATATCTGAAAGTCCTTGGTCAATCACGTGGGCCTGGCTGTCGGTTGTTTCGAGACGGATGGATCCTCCGATCGGTCCTTCAAGTGACGGATGCTCTAGCGAGCTCAGATAGAATGCCACTGGCTTCATCGCCTGCAGAGCCACTGCACTGCCCCCTCTAGCATTTTGCGAGAGTTTCAGCGTCGATCCAATCACTTCGAGCACAAACTGCACGTCATCTACACCGGCAGCGCTCACCAGCGCAACTTTTTCGAGAATCGACGGCGACGTATACAGCCGCGGAAAGTGGATCAGCACAAAGCCATCCACTGGAATGGCGTGGACAGGTGTGAAGGTGATCGAGAACGTTGTCGTGCGGCCACTGATCAGGCTGTCAAACACCACGACCGGATTCGGCATAGCGCCCGGTGCGATCCACTGCGACGGCAGCGCAACAGTGTTCAGGGCAGCATTTGTCGAGTCGCCCACGGAAAACGAGCCGAGCGAAGCGAAGCCCGCGACAGGCGGCGCTGTGAGCTCCGTGAGCTTGAAGACGACGTCACCAGTAGGCGCGCTCGCAGAGCCGTCGGCGGCGCGCGTGACGGTGACTGTGTTGCTGGATTCGGTGACTGACACTTCAAGTGTTCCATCCAACTGCGCGGCTAGCAGGGTCGTATCGACGCTAGAGACGCCGTTGGACGCGAGCAGCTCAGGATGCAGCGCGACGCTGAAGACAGCGTCGACTGGCAGCGTTGCTCCTTCGAAATCCACGCCCAGAAGGAGGTCGGTGGTCGCGCCGACGGCGGCGTTGGAGAGCGATGCGGACGAGATTCGCAGCGCGGAGACGACGCGAGAGACGCAGACGAACAACAGGAGCGAACGCAGAAGATGGACACGAGCCCAGCGTGGTAGCGGGGGTGCAGAGAACGTTGTCATGGCGACTGCACGCGCGTCATGGACGGATCTGTGGGTGGGATGTTGGCGCTTTCAGTGACGAGTCGCGTTGGTGTATCGTTGACAAAACAAGGTGCGATCGACATAGTATATCACGAAAGAGGAGACAAAAGGATGCGTGCATTCGCAATGTTACGGGGAGCTCAGCACAGGGCGTCTGTCTAGATGTCGTCGGCGTTGTCCAGGTTGAGCAGCACCTTCTCCATGCCCGGCTTGAAGGCCGGCTTGCCCAGGAACGGACAACTGCCGCAGCGGAAGGCGTCGCCCTTGAAGCACTGTATCATTGCAGAGAGATCGGTTAGGAAAGCACTCAGAATATGACCACGACCTCAGAGCGAAGAACGTACGTTGCCGCAGCCCGAGACCATCTCCGACAGCTCGGCGTCCGACACGACTGGCTTGTCCTCTTCGTCCTTACGGCTGCGTGTTCACGAGCGGTGCATGTCAGTGTGCATTAAGCATAACCGGTGTTCTGTGTTTCAAGAGGCAACCACGTACCCGCACGTGCAGTTCTTGCATGCTCGTCGCTTGCCGTCCTTGCCGTCTTCACAGTCGTCCTTTGCCGCCTTGAGCACCTCGTCCGTGTCGTCCAACAGCGTGTCCTGTACGGAAATCACACCATCCGATGTTAGTCTTGTATCTCGACCACCAGATCACCACTGTACTTCACGCACCTCATCGATCATGTCCTCGTCCTCATCAGCGCCGTCAAAGTCGTCGGCCATGACCGTCCACTTCTTGAGCGGCTGGGCAGTCGTCGCCTTGGACGCGCCGTTGAGAGGGATCGCGACCGACGCGCTCTTCTCCAGCGCCTGCTTCTTGCTCGTGAAGAGCGTGGCGTTCGCCAGGCCTGGGTACGCCGTCTCCTCTGGATCCACACTCGTGTCCACGAAGCCAGCAATCATCAACGCCATCAGCACGTTGCTCTGTGGATCGAAGAGGGCACAACGCGTCAGGTATTCCGTCCGCACTACGTAAGATGAAGAAGAAGCCAACGCACCTTGTTCTCTTCGGTGACATCCTCGACGTACAGCTGCAGGTCGCCGCCAGGGGTGATGTGTGGCACGAGCGCCGCCAGCTCATCGGCCAGCGCGTCCGCGTTGTCGTTGAAGGCCACGATGCCGTCGTAGATGTGGTCCTCCTTCACGTTCGCCTCCACGACCTCGACGATGTCCGTGTTGGCGCCCACGGGCAGCACGCGCACGTTGGAGACCTGGGAGTCGTCCTCCTGGAAGACGGAGACGGGCGACTCGCCCTCAAGGCGGATGAACACACAGACGTGGCCTTCGAGCAACATGCTTGTACGTGGAAGTGTCGGATTGGCGTGGATGCGGCGGCGATCGAGTGGCGCTTCCGGAGGTGACGAGCTCAAGTCGATGGTTCTGCTGGCGGAAAGAAAGCAAGGACGGATGGCGGTGTTACAATCGACCCAGACAGTGCGACATATCGAGTTGGTGTTAAACCAGTGGGTTGACGACATCAACAGATCGACTATGTCAGTATGTTGATGCAGAGGGCATTGCGCACACGATCTTCTTCATGATCCCAATCTGAACGGCATGTGTAATATGAAACATCACTACGCGTGGAAGAGCTCCAGCGGCACGAACAGCTCCTGCATCGAGCTGCTGCACTGGCAGTGCTGCTGGAGACAGACATGTATCACTCGCACTCGATCTGGTTGTCGCCATCCACACTCGCGTCTTTCATCTCCACCTGCTTGATGTCCACGTGGACGTACGGCTCCACGCTCTCGTCAGAGGACACGCCGCCATCCTCCTCTTGATTTGACGAGGCTATCGAGGGGGCTGCCGCAGCTTCGGTAGCAGTAGTCTCAGTGCCCGGGTCAGTCGCGACTGTCCTGTTGGTCTCGCCTTCTTTCCCGATCTCGCTGGGCTTGGATTTGCGTAGCTGCTTCACAAACTCCTCAAACTCCTCCAAAGTCTCGAACGAACGGCCCGCTAACTGCTCGCTAGGGTGTGTGAACGCCTCCCCTGCAACATGGAATACAAACCCGTCGACCTCACCGTCGCTGTCAATGTCGTACTCGTAAGGGGCATCGTACGCCTCTTCCACTTCCGCTTGGCTCTCAATACCGTCCAACGAATCTGCCTGCACGAGACGCACGCCTTCCGTGCTCATCACGATCTCGCGCTTCATAAGGTGCTTGTCACTCGCCACAAAGAGCACGTGGCATACCGTATCCTCCGGCAAGTGCGATACAACTATCGGTACGGAACCCTTCAAGAGCGACTCAGGCGCAGAGCTGTGGTCGCCACCAACTCGGTCGTTGTCGTGGAGACGGCGCGTTTCGCGCTGATTCGACTTGAGATCTTGGCTTTGTGGTGTCACGTGGTCGAGGTCGAGACAGTCTCGCAGCAGAAGGTGGTGCTCGTAGTGGGGCTCTTCGCTCCGTGGCTCGTCGTCGGTTCGCCAGATCACTTGGAAGTAGCCGTGCAAGAAGGGCTCCTTGTTAGGGAAGCTGTATCGCACTCGAAGCGGGGAGTGAAGTTGGTGCACGTGGCCAAGTCGATCCGGTGATAGATTCTCGCGGCTTGGCTCACACGTGATGAAGTAGTGGAGCCGGGGGGTCTTGGGGCCAGCACCAGTTTCTGCATCAACATCCGCCTGGTTGCCCTCTTTCTTCGTTGATCCTTTCTCGGGTATGTATCTGGATAGCGCCTGATACTGCGCTGCAGCTTTCGAGCGACGCAGCATCTGGAGTGCTACCACGATACGCTCGCGGTCAGTGCTGGGCAGCGCCTTGATCTCCAAGGCCGCGTCTCCATCGTCGGTTGAACCAGAGAGACCGATGGTTCCAAGCTCTGGTGGGACGAGATCCAAGGGGAGCAGTCCGAAGGCGTCGCGTTGCATCTGGATCTGATCGGCATAGCGATGAAACAGGAACGCAACGAAGGACAAGTTGCCAGTCACGCAGGCGCGGTGGAGTGCCGTCCATTGGGAGTTGTTACACTCAAAGCTTTGCAGCGCTGTAGGCGCGACCTGGAGAAGCAGCTCCAACGCAATCTGCAGCTGCTGGTACTGGTGCGGCGTCGTGACTTCCATGCTCAGTGCCGCGTGGATCGCGTCCTCCACCTCGTTGTGGAGCTCCTCCATTGTCAGCTCATCTTCCTCGACGTCTGTGACGCGCGCCAGGAGCTGCAATTTCAGCCGCTGGGTGTCGCAGTCTTGTACACAGTCAATGAAGGAGCTGCTGGTGCCGCCCATGTTCGAGTCGATGTGGAAATGGCCACGACTGAAGCCCGATGAGCCTTGGCAATGCCAAGGTTTCACTCGCGACCTTTCAAAGATCTTCTAAAGATCCTCAGATGGTGTGGTGCCCAATGGGTCAGAATAGAGTGGGCCACATCCTATGAGATCGACAGAAAATCTACCCCTTTGAGTTTAGCACCACTACTCGCCAGTCTCAGCAGTCTTCTTCGTCATTGTCACGGTCGAGACCCATGTCTACTTCATGGCAATCCATAATACTAGCCGAGCGCCGGTTGGTATGCTTGGTTGGAATTGGGGATCAAAGAGAGGCAATGGAGCTACTTTAGTTATTCTGAGTGTTATACTCGCAATGAAATCAATGTATTGAGTCTACTTTAGTGATTTTTAATACTTTAAACTAATTTAGCCTAATAAAACTGATTGAGTCACATGCTCATTATGCGTTTACGCTTTCGTCGCTGTGTCTAAGCATGTTCCTGGATATCATCCTTGCGTGAGCAATCTATCGAGGAAGATATGTAGGTAGACTATGTTTTTCGTGAAGACCGCGTCTTCTTCTTCTTTCTCGGGGTACTCAATGATCACCTTGAAGTCCATCAACACGTGACAAAGCCGCTGGAGCTGGCCACGGAAGCATGGAGTCGATAAGTAAAGGCCAAGGTTTCGTTCAGTCTGGCTCTGAGCTTTGTTGATTCTCATGTGAGAGGCTGGCTGGATGGGGACTGCTGACGCCGCAATCGGAAAGGGTAGTCATTCGCAGTGTCTCCGTTGATGAATATTATTCTTGGGGTGAGTACATGCTCGCCTTGGCGCTCACCCGTCATGATGGTGGCGTGAATTGCATGAGGTTGTAGGTCGGTGACCCGGAGGCGCGTGCCGTTACAAAGATCCACATTGGTATTGAGGTTCCGCATTACCATGATTGGGAACCTTTCTTGAGTGAGTGGGGTGGGATACCCTTAAGAAGCTCTTGCACCGACATATCGTTCCCATCGTCTCTACCTCACTCACCTATACATAAACAAATACTCTAATTCATGCACACGGTCTGCGGCCACCGCCTTTG